>JAQFZM010001124.1:0-20832 GCA_034695785.1 Galumna obvia | reverse complement strand
ATCAGAGGACAGAAGAATATTCAAAGAAGACATGAGAACCAAACAGAATATGAACGATCGGTTTCACGACTCTCCCAAATGTCAACAGAAAGTAAAGAGAGTTCTCTCCATTTCTAATATTAAAGACATTAATATTGGATCAGATGGACAACAATCACCTGAAAAATCTTCATCTATTTCTTCCTTATCAGAAGAAGAGAAGAATGAGTCAAATGATGACAATTCAAATGACAATTTGAGGATCAGTTCATTCGATACTCTTATGCGACAAATGAACACTAAATTCGATTCAAATTAAATATTGATTTTATTATAACTTTTTTATCGAAAGTTTAATATTTAAAAATTTAGAAAACATTTCTTTAATACAAATTATTTTCAGATAATTTAATCACAAAATATTAAATTCAAATATTGTTGACATAAGTTCTGTTTCGAAGGCTTTTATTATTGTCTGCGAGAATTCGCGCCAATTCTTCGTCGTTTGAAGTCTTTTTTAAAAGATTTTGTCGATTGTCTTCTATTTTCTTCTCTTCGGCTAAAATTTGTTGAATTAATGCCTGACTCGCCATCTCTTCACTCAATTCTATTTCCTTTTCCTTAATAAAGAAATTAAAGAAATTTTAAAAAATAAATTGAAATACTTTTTGATATAATTGCTGGTATTCTCGTCCGATCTCTCCGTCATTGGATATAACTCTTTTAACAATTCTTTCATTAAAGATATGTTCGTCAAAAATTTGAGTCCAGTCGTTGTCAGAGTTTCTGATACCAATTAATTCCGGATATTTTGCTTTAATTAAATTCCTTTAAAACAAACATAAATTAAATAAATATTAAACGATGTCTTAAGAAAACCATTTTTGCCAATCAATGAGATCGTTGTCCCTATTTTTCATACTTCGGGCCCAACAACTGATTCGTGTCCGACAGAACGGACACAAAAGGTTAACCCATTCTTTACTCTTCTTAAAGCAGTCCAAACATAAGCGATGAGCGCACGGCAGCTAAATATTAACTCAATTAAACATAAATCAAATAAATGTTTGGACTCACAGTTACGGGAAATAACATAATCGAAGTGCAGATCTCACAAATTAGATCCTCCAAAATATCTTCACTTAAATTATCCATATTATCCTCCTTCTGGACATTCCTTTTAGAAGAATCCATTTTTGAGAACAATTGCTTAGAGTCTACCGATGACTCACTGCTCTATTTTATCGTCTGTCTATAGTATGTGATTACCAAGGTGATCCTCAATACAATAGGTCTGACAATAGGTCTGACAATAGGTCTGACAATAGGTCCTGGGCTATACAAATATTTTTTGCATAAATTATATGAAAATTTTAAATATTAGTGTTTTTCATAGTATTATAAGGACCACAATTTAAGTAATTGTCTCCCCCTTAAGCACTCCCTCTAAACTTGTGTTCTTCAGTCAATAATATGCACTCAATTTTTATGCCAAAAGTTTTACAGTTTTTTCTTTAGTTTCAGATTTTATTTAAAAAAGTTGAAGTAAGCGATCGATAATTTTTGAATTAAAAAAAAGAATTTCTTAACAAATATTGAATTTTATTACATTCTATGGATAACATTTAAAAAGAGATATTAATGACTCCAATCAATCCTTTTATTTTAAATATGAGCACAAATTAGTTTTTTAACTCTTTTAATACATTATTAATTAATAGCAGAAAAATCTCGAATCAATTTATCAAAACTTAGGGTCAAAAGGGAGTGAAGTTGAAGTCATGGAATATATAAATAGTTGTTTAAATCAATGATCAAAACACTATTATTTTTTTGACAATTTATTGTTTTTAATAATAATTTAATTACAATTTTTTATATTAAAAAAGTCTAAACAATAATTGTTTATGAATTTAATAAACATTTGAATTAATCATTGGTTTAGAAAAACATTTAAAAAGTGGCAAAAAATGAGGAATTCTTGGATTTAGGAATGAAAACAATCATAACTCGGTTTTGTGTTTTGTGGAGTACTTCCCATAATATGGTTTGTTCTCAATGGTCACGTCTTGGCACAACTCCTGTTCAATGAAGAAGTCCTTTGCATCCCAGGCCTGAGACCCGTCTTTGAACATAAAGATGGCTCTGTTGTCATCGATTATGAATCGATCGGCGATTATATGACTGTTTTGAAGACTTGTCTGCCATAAAGCGGTCACTTTCTCTGTCTCTTCTCTATTGGGTGAACCCCTTATCGTCACAAAACTCATTAAAGTCTTTCCTTTTTTACTAATTTTCAAAAGAGTCTCTGGATTTGAGAGATCGGCAGAAGACAAATCGATTTGTGGTCCTTTTCTTAAGTGTTCGGGCAGTTCGTCCTCTTCGAGTGGGTCCTCGTCTTCTTCCCACTGATCGTAAAGACGTTCGATGTCTGCATCGTTGAAGTCACGGATATCCTTCTTAGCCCACGAAGGCTTTGACTCATCCCTTGATTTCTTTGATGACACAAAACAGAGAGTCAGACACAAACAACAGATAAACACATATTTTGATCTCATCTTAAGTGAAACAACAAATTGTTTGACAATTAATCGGAAAAAGATTTTTCGCTTAAATTTTGTTTAAAGTTCTCATAACTAATGGTTCGAACATTAAATACGACTTTCGATGTTATTATCGATACTATCGATTGTTTTGACAATAAATTCAATGTTTGACTCATTTGTCAAATAATTTAAAATAAAATAATTAAATAAATAAATAAATAAATAAATAAATAAATAAATAAAACGATGTTTTGAATAGTTTTCACTAAAATATAGTTAAAGGAATGGCCGGAAGTTTTTGGCAGAGCTCTCACTTGTAATTAATTCAATTTTTTTATGACAATATATTTATTAAAATGAATTTAAGTCAACAGTGGCTCTTAACTCGTCAAGACTTGGCTCGAGAGCGACACCAAGACTTACAAATACTAACAGACGAGGAATACCTCAAACTTATGATATTTTTTGCAAATCGTATGAATTGAAAACTATTTGATATTTGATTAATTGATTTGTAATAAATAGTTATTCAGGCGTTGGGGGAACAGCTCAAAGTTAAACAACAAGTGGTGGCGACGGCTATCGTTTATTTTAAACGCTTTTATGTCCGAAACTCTTTGAAATGTATCGACCCTTTGCTGATGGCCCCGACCTGTGTCTTCTTAGCCTCTAAAGTTGAAGAGTTTGGTGTTATATCTAATAGTCGTTTAATCACTACCTGTCAAACCGTTGGTCAGACCTTTTATTAATTTCTTTAATTTGTTTTAAATTGAGTTTATTTTTTAGTGAAGAATAAGTTTTCATACGCTTATCCTCAGGAGTTTCCCTACAGAAGTAATCACGTCCTCGAATGTGAATTCTATTTATTAGAAATGATGGTCAGATCCCATCTTTTTGTTGTTGTTTAACATTGATTTCATATAAATTACAGGACTGTTGTCTCGTATTATACCATCCCTACCGTCCACTTCTCCAATACGTTCAGGACTGGAATAATAAGGAGACAATACTTCCGACGGCCTGGTATTCAATCCATACATTTATTTATTTATTTATTGAACTAAATATTGATTTGAAAACAGGAATGTCGTTAATGATAGTTATCGCACAGGTATCAACTTTTGTTTAATTGTATTGTCTCACACTTTCTCTCTTAGATATATGTCTTCTCTATGCTCCGCATCAAATTGCCCTTGGTGAGCACTGATTCTTGTCTTTGTTCTCACATACAATTCGTAATTAAGCATGTTCATTGTTGCCAATTATATGAAAATATATGCTTTAATCTTTCAAATGGGACAATTGAACCAAGAATATATTGTACATAATTATTATTATTATTAGTTGATATTTGGGTATAATTTTTAGAAAAAGTTATTTTTTATGGAATTAATATTTGATTGTTTTATAATTAATTAATTTATTTGTCGAATATCTTTAACTAAAAGTGATTTTGTTTAACAAAAGCATGTCTTCATATGGCGTGTGTTATAACTCAAAGGGATTACAAACAGTGGTTCGCAGAACTAAACATCGATTTGGATAAAGTATTTCTCTCTGTTTACGGATACTATAATATATTTGTATCAGATCTTAGAGATTACGCGACATATTCTCAATTTATATGAATTGTGGAAAAACTTTGACGAAAAGAAAGAGATTCCCAGTTTGTGAGTATTTCATTACTTCTTCTCTAGTCTTAAATAATTTAATTAAAAACATTTCTTTAGTTATCTATAATTTTATCTAAAAGTTTAAAATTATTTTAAAAGAATAAAAATCAGAGATGGCAAAAGACCCCGATAAAGGTAGGGTACTTTGGTACTAGCTAAGCCTTAGCTGTTAAGGGCTATTCTGAAGACCACCAAAAATTGCCTAAAAAACACATAAAACGTCAATTTTATGTCGTTTCTGTCGTAAATGACTATATTTAGTCATATTTTATAAAAATTAATACAAAAAAATAAGAATTTTCTAGAAAAAAGGCAATTTTCAAAATCTTAGAGGACTAACATTTTTACTTAAAAACTCGATTTTTATGAAACATTTTTTTGAAATTTTTTCTTAAATTACTTCAATATTATAGCTTTTTATTGATTTTTCCTTTTTTTGCCAATTTCCCTTCCTTCTTTCCTTCTATAGGGGGTCCTCGTCTAAGGGGGTGTTTTGCAAATTTTTCTCTCAAAAGGGTATTCGGGAATACCCCACAAATTAGCCATCTCTGATAAAAATAGTTTTAAACCTTTTTTTTGAACAAATTTTCATTAAATTCTTTAAAAAATAGATTTAATTAAAACTATATTACTATTATTGAGTAAATAATTTAATTAATAAATATTTATTTGTTTGTTGAATAGGTTGGCCAAAATGCCTAAACCAAAGGGCCAGTCCTCTAGGTAATTTAATACTATTCATATGATAAGTTCCTTTAATTGCAGTCCAAATGAGTCGAACGATACTTTGCTTTAAACTGAGCTTAAACTGGAGGCACACCACAAATACTGTTAAAATAATGAACTTTAGATTATTTTATAATTTGTTTTATAAATTGTGTGCCATTTATGCCATTATTTGTCTTAAACTTTGATTAAATAACAAATTCAACGTATTTTTCAACGCTTTTAAGAATCTGTCACTTAATTGAAACAATTTTCCAATTGTAGGCCTCCTTCACAGGGAGGGTCTCAGAACGAAGGCCACAACACAAATCAACAGCAAAATACTCAGAACTCAACGACTGCTCCTTCGAGTAGTATATCCCAAACGACTTAAAGCCATTTTCTCTTTTCATTCATTCATTTTGTTATTAATGGGAATCGGTTTTTGGTTAATCGCTTTTCTCGACTAAACCAGTGTTCGAACAATAGTTCATAAAATAATATATAAAAAGAGTTGAAATCATTTATTAAACATTTTATTATCAGTTCTTTATTATTAACGAATGGTTTCATTTGGATTCGTCCTTAACTTCTTTCTTTCCACCCCTAATACGTCCAGTTCTTCGGGCAGCGATAAGACCCACTTTACGACCGGCACTGGCGTCTCGTCTAACAGTTGATGCGTGACCGATGTGTTGGTGATTACCCCCTCCGTGAGGATGTTCTACTGGATTCATAGCAACACCACGAACTTTAGGCCAACAATTCCTCTTTGCTTTGTATTTATGGTAAGCCCGACCCGCCTTTAAGATAGGTTTGTCTATACGACCCCCGCCAGCAATTATACCAACCATTCCTCGATTTGTTGAAGGAATCACTTTTTTAGCGCCTGACGGCAACTTTACTCGTGTTTTCTAAACAACAATTTCATCAAAATTAGTATCTCTTCTTATCACTCATCACTTATGACTCTTTACTTACTTTTGTGTCGGTGTTGTGAGAGATTACAGTCGCGTAATTACCTGAAGTGCGGGCGAGTCTTCCTCTATCGCCTGCTTTTTCTTCAAGATTACAAACAACAGTTCCCTCGGGCATTGTGCCCACCGGTAAAACATTTCCAATTTGAAGGGTAGCCTTTTTGCCACAATAGACAAATTGTCCAGTGTACATTCCCTCAGCTGCTAAAAACAGCTCTTTTCGTAACTTATACTTATAGGGATCGCGAAACACGACTTGTGCCAAAGGAGCACCTCTTCCCGGGTCGTGGAGTATCTCCTATTCATATAAACAAAGAGTCAGATCATTGTTTAAAGAAAATAATTTTCATTAAAAGCAATAGTTATCAGAAACAGCCTCTGATTATCGATCATTATTTGAGTCCGTAAATAGAATTCATCACAAATTTATGTAAAAAATAAATTGAGTAAAGACTGACCCGAATTACTCCTTTGATATATCCATGTCTTTCGGCGAAATCAATGGCTCGGAATTTTGGTGCGCCTTTTCTGTGCTTATTATGGCTCTTAAAGACAGATCCGGCACCTTTACGTTGACTCCGGATCACTCTTCCCATTTTACTAATTTATAGGTTTAAATAAATAATTAAATATAAGTAATTCTCAATTGATTTCAATTAATTTTTTAAGAGTTTAGAAGATTTAGAAGACTTACAAATATTGTTGTCTTCACTACACGTTAATCAAAAGGAAAGGGAAGTCTAACATTCATTTCATAACATAAATGACGTCCACTTTATTTATAAAACTTTTTCAATAAATTATTTTATTTTAAAATTAATTTAATAATAAATATATAAACAATAATTTAATTAATACTAAATATGATTTCTGTCATTTTTAGTCAAATTCAATGAAATCAAATTAAAAGATCTCATAATAATTATCAATTATTAGATATCAAACAAAGTATTATTTTATTATAGATTAAGTTGCTATTAAATTATAAATAATTAAAAAGGTAAAATAATATAACAAAAGCTTTATAGTTCGAAAATTGTCTATAAATCGAATGTATCTTGATAATTTTGAAATTCAATATAAAAAGTATTCTAATTATAATCCGAATATTTCTATATTTCGAACACAAATTTGTATTATTTTATAGAGTTTTGCGATATTTTATGAATTATTAGTCAAATATTTATGTAATTATTTTAATTATTAAAAGTTTTAATAATTTTAATGTTTTAATAGAAAACAATAGATTTGTGTTCAGCTAAACCAGACTTTTGAAATTATATTTACTATAATATGTAGCATAAAAAAGGACAAAATAATTCACCCAAAAAGAAAAGTTTAATACCTTTTATGCTATAAATTATACTAAACATGAGATTTCAAAAGTCTGGTTTTAGCTCAACAACACTCAATAGTAAGAGTGATGTTTCAGTGTTTGTCCGTTGAGTGTCGTTAGTGTTAGTGTTGAGTAAAGTTTGTCTCGTTAGTCAACGTACAAATTTTGGAAGCCATCGTTTTTTAATATCAATTTTAACAAACAGTACGTATATTATTTCATATGATGACATTAAATGTAATCATTTATTGGAAGTTCTATATGGCGTCCAAATCTGTACGTTAACAAACGAGACAGGCTTTACATCGCATGTGTCGACCATTTTGAGAGCAAACATAGATTTTAGTCTTTAGACTCATTTGTTTGTCATTCAGTTCTAATTATCGTTAAAAACAATTTAAGCCTTGATTTCATTTAATTCAATCTTTTATTTAAATTAATTTAATTGATTTTGATTTGAATTTAAGTTTTATTGAAATTGATTTTAAAGAGTCGTTTGACCGAAAAAACACTCAATTAAGGGATAATTTGGTGGAAATACTATGAATTATAGGCAAAATGGATCACAAGCCGGTCTCGAACAGCAGGTATGCCATCACTGACACTCAAATGACACTCTAATGACACTAACCATTGAGTAACAACTCTTGAATTGTTTTGTTTTGTATTTTGATTATAATAATGTTATGATTTATGTGAAGTTTGCTGCTCTGGACCTAAACAACAGTTTGAACTCTTCAGGCAAATACATTCCGCCTCCACTTAGAAATAGCAGACAAACTAATTTTCAACAAAACAGAGAAGAATTCAGGTCTGATAACGACTTCAGACAAACTCAAGACTATCCGTCGCGACCCAATTATCGCGGAAGAAGTGAGTCATAACTATATGAAAAGAGTTTGTCTAACATTTCTTTGTTTAATAGACAGTGGAAGTCGTGGGTCGCGACAAAGTTCGGGTCCAAACACTGGTTATAACCAAAACCAATTCGGAGGTATTCTTTTGTTTAAATTATGAATAAATTAAAATAATTGTTGTTTAGGTTATAATAACAGCGACCGAAACAGCGAACGCTTTAACTCTTTTCAACAAAAAAGTAGAAAAATAAGTTCAGAGACTAACCGTTCCGTTGGTTTCGGGTATTCGCGATCAAATACTGACAGTAATTGGAGAGACCCAAACGCCAAACCAGAGACCGAAGACTGGTCTGATGTAAGTAAAGGTCGTAATCGTTACGAAGAATCCCGTTATTACGACGACTGGAGTATACCTCTGGACAGAAATGAAGCGCAGGAAAGATATTTATTTTCGAGCGGACACACAGGTATTAATTTTGACAAATATGAAGACATTCCGGTTGAAGCGACCGGACATAACTGTCCCAATCATATTGACTCGTTCGACGACAAAGACTTGAGATTGACTTCAATAATAGAGGCAAATGTGAAGAGTGCACAATACACGAGACCCACTCCGGTCCAAAAATATGCGATTCCAATCATTTTAGGCAAAAGAGATTTAATGGCCTGCGCTCAGACAGGATCAGGAAAAACAGCAGCATTTTTGCTGCCAATTCTGAACCAAATCTTTGAAAACGGGCCGCCAAAGAGTTTCCCAGTATCTCGCCCCGGTGCTAAAGTCAAACAATATCCGTTGGCTTTGATTCTGTCGCCGACCAGAGAATTGGCTCTACAGATATATGACGAAGCATGCAAGTTTGCTTACAGATCAAGGGTTAGACCCTGTGTTGTCTACGGAGGAGCCGATCCCGTTCAACAGATGAAAGACTTGGACAGAGGCTGTCAACTATTGGTGGCCACACCCGGTCTGTCTCTTATATTATTTTATTCGTTACTTATATTAACACATTTTATTGAATTATAGGACGTTTAGTAGATATGACTGAAAGAGGAAAAGTGAGCCTCGAAATGGTCCGATACCTTGTTTTGGATGAGGCCGACCGTATGCTTGATATGGGATTTGAACCACAAATTCGACGAATCGTTTTGGAAGATAATATGCCTCCGACTGGAGTCCGACAAACTCTTATGTTTTCAGCAACTTTTCCGAAGAAAGTTCAAGAGTTGGCCCGAAACTTCCTCGATAACTATATATTCTTAGCTGTTGGCCGCGTCGGCAGTACTTCAGAGAATATAACACAAAAAATAGTTTGGGTCGAAGAAAACGATAAAAAATCTTTTCTTTTGGACCTCTTAAATGCGGCCGGACTTAAGAATAACAGTCCCCGTAAGTAATACTTCTTTACTTCTATAATATTTATATGAATCAATCAAATGATGAGTTTTATTATAAGACACTTGAAAACCGATTTATTTTGCGGACAATTTGTTTCTGATTTCTTCTCATTTATAATATTTTATTTCAATTTTTATTCGCGAATTGAGATGTTTTTTGTTTGTTTGTAGCGCCGGACTCATTAACTCTGGTTTTTGTTGAGACTAAAAAAGGAGCCGACTCTCTGGAGACATACCTCGAAAGAGAAGGCTATCCCGTCACCAGTATTCACGGCGATCGCTCTCAAAGGGAACGCGAAGAGGCACTCAATTCCTTTAGGACGGGTAGAACTCCTATTCTCGTAGCGACGGCAGTGGCCGCTCGCGGTCTCGATATCCCAAACGTGAAACACGTCATTAATTTCGATTTGCCGACTGATATCGAAGAATATGTCCATAGAATCGGCAGAACTGGAAGAGTAGGCAATTTGGGTTTAGCCACTTCTTTCTTTAACGACAAAAACAAGAATATGGCCGTCGATTTGTGCGAACTGGTCAGTGAAACAAAACAAGAACTGCCGCCTTGGCTTCAGTCTATCAGTAAAGAAGTGCAGAACGAACAGCGCTCTTCAAATCAACGCAAATACGGCAATAACTCAAAAAGGTTTGCATTAATTTCTTTGTATTTATTTGTAATAATTTTATTGTAAATTTGTTTAACAGATACGGCGCCGGAGGTTTTGGTGCCCGCGATTACAGACAATTTAATGATAGAGGAGGTACTCAACGAAACTCTGGAAATGGGAGACAATCGAATGGCCCAAACTATGGCAACGGAGGACAGTCTGGTTATCAGAACTATGGCAACTCAGGTATGCCTAATTATATGGTTCCCGTTCGCAATGGCTCTTACGGCGGAAATTACAATTCGGGTGCTTCGGGAGGACATGACTGGTGGGGCAACTAATCTATTTAACGGTTTAATGATTGATTTGAACAGTCATTTGGTTTCGATTCTAACTTATTGTCTATAATTAGAGTATTTGAGTGGAGTTGAGGTCACATCCAATTATCGATTGCTATTCCATTCCATTTTGAATCTCAAATTATTTGTCTGTAATTCTATTCTAAACAACTAATGACTCGTTTTTATTCAAATATCGATTAGATTTATCTCTTTACACATTATTATAGTATTTTTGAACTCAGCCTCTGATAAACACTTTTTTTGATTTAATTTTAAGTCATTTACTAATTGTTGATCAAAACTCTCAAAAATATGAATCGACTCAAACCAAAGCTAAATGTTTTAAATCAATTGAAAACATATAACAAATGATATTCTGTTAATATTTTTTTTGTATTCTTTAAAAAAAATGTAATTTAGTATATAATGGCTGAGGATATATATTGGGCTCACTTTTGAGACAACTATTAATGTTTCAAAAGGTTAACCCTATCTTTTAAATAGTAATTAGTTTTAATGTCGATTAATTGCTTTTATCTAAAATATCAAAACAAAGCAAAACCAACTCTTCGTTGCTTACAATTAGTGGTAAAAAAAGAATTGAAAATTATTTATAAAATGAAGACATTTTAGGGAACAAAACGAAAGAGAGTTTTGCTTTATTTCAAAACTATTGCTTATATATGTCTTAAATACTTGTTATGTGGAAAGTATGGCATTCATACCATTGACTGAGTATAGTGTCAGGGGTTTGGCTGCACACGAATGTTAGCTCACGTATAGTGAGTTGCGATCGACTGTCAACTAAACTACGCGTTCGATAACTTGAGTGTCGAATATTAGTGTACTTCCTATTGATATTTCCATAACTGGGCTCTAAATTTAAAGCAAAAGTCACTTTTGTTTCAATTTTAAGCATTGATTGCAGAGACTTTTTGAGACTTAGTTATAAATACTAAGTCTTGAGCACAGGTTTTCATTAATTCGGTAATGAAATGATATATTTTTATTGTTAACCACACCATATGTCTGAGCAATAGATTGAAAGCCATTAAATTTATTGATTAAAAAAGATAATAGGCTTTCATCGATGGTTATATTCGCCGCTTTTATCTTAAATTGTCTCAAATTCTAGTCTTTTTATATAAAAGTAGAATAGGTTTAAATTAAAGCTAAATTATCCTTTACATCTAACTTTCCATCTAAATATATATATAATATATATTACTATAAGTGTATATATACTATATATATATAATATAAGCCATCAATTATTCAATTAATTTATATAAACATTTCTTCATTAATCGAATAATAACTCCGTTTATGATCTCTCAGTTGATTTCATCCTCATTTCCACTTATATTTAATTTTTTTGTACAAATCCATTGTTTTTGAATGTTTTATACTCAACCGTATGAGCTGTTCGAGCAAAAGGTCAGCCGTACTGCCACTCATTATAAAATGTTAGGAAAGTGCGGTCCAAATGTGTATAAAACAATATTTGAATTAAACGTTCGGATTGTTATCGACTGTAATTTAAATATTAATTGAATGCTAATTAGAGTGCCTTATATTCAAAAAATGATTACAATATTAGCTAAAAGTGGCGATCAGTGCAACGCCTGCACTCGAGTGTGACTGTGCCGGAGTTGCCATAATCACTAGCAATCCATTTACCAATTGTGATGACATTCTGTATATTTAATTTTAAATCAATTGTGGAATTCGAACAAAATATAACCAAAAATTAATTTTATTAGTTTTTTAATCCACAAATTGATGACAAAACAAGTGCTCACTTGAGATGTGATAAGAGCTGAGATTACTTAAGTTCATCATAATTGTCACTAATTGTCAATAATTGTCATTATTTTTCAATTGTCCGCTTAATTCTAGAAAATATGGGTTACTTTTGCCAAATTAATATCAGAGAAGGCGGGCTCTGACCGACCGAATGACTAAATCTCTAGTCAGTCGCATATCTGTGAACGCAAAGTATAATTTTCTCCTCATTTGTTATAATTGGTCTCTGCTTTAAGACAGTTGTCAGTTGTCTATCATTACATTCATCTCTAATTACATTCGATTTCTCTAAATATTTTAAATATTAAGATTGAGTGCAGCCTTTTATATGTCGAATAACTTTGTATTAAATGAATGCCATTTCGAGTGTTTCTTACTATTGATTATATATTACTATATTATTATCGTTTGACTTAAACTACAAAATGTATTCTAAATTTATAAAAACCAATAAAATTATTATCTTTTTTTTTCACTTCAATATATATTTCTAATCAAAATAAAACAAAAAGAGGAACCAACTCATCGCTCGCTCTAATAGAATACTGAATTATCAAGGAATTATCAATTATCTAGCTCACTTAATCATTTGTGATTTGCCTTTTGGCCAAATTCAGTCCACTCTTTCCATTATTAAAATCTTCACTAAATTTTCCTAAACATTAGTTTCTATAAAACAAAGACAATAAATACAAAAATAATTAAAAAAAAACTTTTGGAAAACTAGCATGATAAAACCTGTTTCATAAGACTTGCATATTTAGCACTTAAGTTTGAAATTTACCTAGAAATAATTTAACCTACAGTCAACTTATTATTAAAATTATTTGAGTTTTAGTCGATTAATATAAAGAAATTGGTATAGGGTTTGTCCCGGGTATTTACCATATCATGTATAGTGAATAGTGATAATAGTAATGTTAATTGTAGTGATAGTGATAATGGAAGTGGTGTTTGGCTTCTAATTAAGACTTGGGTTTCTATTTTAAGCGATCGATTGAAGCGATTCTTAAAAATATTTGAAACAATTGATAGTTATTTGAATGGAATTATGATTAGAAGTAAAGACAAATAAGTAATAATCAAAGACAAAATGTGCAGCACTTGTGGCTCATTGAGTACGGCATCATTTCAGTCAATGTTCAGCGAGTGTTGAGTTGGAGATCTGTACTGAACTCACATCCACTTTACAGTTGGACTGTTCGCACACATTTGCAGACAGTGACATAACTCCCCCACTGATTCTATTTCTCTGCTTTGACTGACTTCCCTCTGATGTCCCCCTCTTTCCATTTAGTGAAGACTTTCTGTAGTAATGGTTTGGATGGCATTAGAAGTAGTTCTAGAATTAGTGAACGCCAGAGAAGTGTGGAATAGAGTTTGCAGAGTTAGCACAGCCATAGCTATAGAGCTTTGTTCAGTGCCAACATTTGCCAGGATTTGGGTCTCACATCAAAACAACGCACAATGTATTGCATAGTGTAGTGCACAGTCTAGTGCATAGTGTAGTAGTGCTGAGCACTCTCGACACAAACACAGAGAAGGAGAGGGAGAGAGAGAAAGTTGGCTCTATATATACCACTAGTCATATCGTGGCGTGAATTTTACAACAGACTGCCAGTCGATATGTGCGGCTCCTGTGCTCTAAATAAATGAGAATACGATCCTAAGCTCCCAAAGGCTGGAAGAGAACCAGAATTGCAAATATAGCCAACAATAGTCGCCTGAAATACTGAATATAAGGTATGACCACGACTTACCACCAAATCAAGCGATTCCACTCAACTCAATCACAGATATTCTCATATTTATGACACTTTACTCTCCATTTGCAACATATCTCATCTACTAAACAATTTTTATCGATAAACCTGGTTATTCTTCATTAATATGAGCGTCTTGTGTCCCACTGGTGTGACTGTCCGTCACTAATGAACTGAATTTGACGTTATATTGGAGTTGGCGTTCATTTACGACAATTCACTGATTATAACACTTCTGCAGAAATAGATTTAATGTTGGATTGGATTTAGGGGTTGTGTGTCCTTCCATTGATGGTCGCTCTCTCTCTCACACAAAATGATTTGTAACCAAATGTTCAACAAAAAAGTTTTCGATTAGTTTGTGTTCATTTGTGGTAAAAAATTTTCTTCAAATTATTTTATAAATAATTTTAATAAATAATTTTTATTCATTTAATAGAATATATAATCAAAACCTTAAACCAAAAACAGATAAAAATTTAACGCAATTTTTGGCACAAAATATAAAACATTGATTTCATTAAAAGAAATTTAAAGTCTTGTTTGAGATCACAAAACGAGTTCATTGGATATTATTGCAATCCATGAGTTCATCGAAGTCTTAAGATATCGATTCCAATAAGATTTCTGAGTCTATCGTCTAAAAAGACAATATCTTGTGTTAAGTCCTCACTTTTGGCTAAAATGGTTTTGGATTTATTGGTCAGTATTTGTCCGAGAGTTGCCATTTCCAACTCATGCTTAGCGATGGATATGATCTCTATATCGGAATGCTTTTTGACGAACTCCTCTCTCGTCAGACGAGTCTTATTCAAGACATCAGATAAACACATGAAATGGTCTGATCTGTAATTGAGATAAAAAGATTCTTTGAATTTAATATTTGCTAAATTCCATTGACTTCAATGAAATAAATGCTTAGTTTTATAATTATTTCAAAAAACTTATTACGAATTGATTCAAATTCACTCACAATTAAAGATTAAATCTAAACATTATTTCAAAAAAAATGGAAAAAATTAAATAAAATCATCGCTTTTTCACTGCAATGACAGCAGTTATAAACGCTAGGATTGACTCAAACGGTATGACTAACGACTTTAGCCTTTTTAACTCAATTCACTTATTTCTGAATGAGTCCATAGATTTCTCAGATTTACAATTATAGTACAGGAAATGGATTTAAATGTATTAATAGAATCATTTTAACAAACCATCAAAACATTAATTTTATTCAAAACCTTTTGTTATTAAACTTTAGTGATGTCTGAAAAAACCCAAATATTTTATTCCAACGATTATTACATTTTTATTGAAGAGATATTTTGCACTAAAATTGAATCAATTAAAACATAAAAATATTTATCCCAACTATAATATAATGAAAAAAAATAAGACTTAATATAAGTTATATTAAAATAATTTTAAAATTTTCTTTAAGAATATAACAAAATTTAAGAAAATATAATCGCATCGAATAATCAAATGAAAAATATTGTTAATTCAATTTATTCATATCTTTTGCAACAATTATAACAAATCTCTTATACAGTATACTCTGTCTGTTATGAAGGGGCAGATGCCAGGAAAATTTGTTCATAACAGACAGTGAATAATAATTAACATTTAAAGTTATGGCGATCCATACAATTAATCAAATCAATTTCATAACAACTTCATAGCAGACAGAGTATACTGTATATATTGAAGGATAACTTTGTTTTGCTTAGTTTAACTAATAAGTGATTCACTTCGATGTTAAGAATAAGACTGACTCTTATTTTATAATCAGTGTATGAATTAATGTGTGAATTAATTTCTTTTTTGTATAAAACAAATGAAAATATATTTATAAGAATAAGAAAAAAATTGTAAAAATGGCTTAATTTTATATTAAGAAATTTGAAATCAATTAATGTATTCTTTATTAAAAACATTTCAAAAAAAATTATTTTATTAATAAAAATTTAAAATAAAATTTTCGGATATAGTTTTTGACTAATGATAAGTGGTTTGACATAAAGTAGTTGTACTCAACGACCAATATTTTGAAAAATGGTTTGAATTGAAAGGTTAAAAAAGGTAACCAGGGTCAAACATAATGGAAAACTTTCAAAACCTAAATTTAGTAGATGAAAGTATACTATTCTAGTCATTAGAGCTATGATTACACCAATAGGAAGAGCCTCTGAATTACCCCAAAATAGACAGAAAATTAGTCATTTCATTGATTTTTCAGAGTTTGGAGAATACGATTTACGTTAAGTATAAAGTGATGTCTGTCTATCATTAAAGCATAACACAAAGTCGTCATTATTTAGTAATCATATCCTCATTTGAATTTTGGTCCAAAAATATAAAGTATCCAAACATTAAACTTTTATGAGATTTTGTGAGAATTGGCTCAACACAAGTCGAGTTTGACTAACTCTCAATCAATGTCTGAATATCTGATACTAACAAAGAACTAAAAAGTGAAACCAATAAACGGCTTCCAATACTTATTATACTTTCAATTGAATTGAGATTTTATTTTATCAATGAGTGAACGAAAGGGAGAAAAGAGAGAACTGTTTGACTCATTTTCGAAACATTGATCTTCAAAGAAGGGAACATTTGACTCAACAATTATTTAGAAAATTCGTCGCTTTTCATAACATTTCATAAATTGAATTTTATATGAATTATATTATAAATTATAACTAAATTTATATATAATACTATCAAATACTATAAATACTAATATCGAACAGAATTTTCATCGAAATTATTTTTTAAGTCAATAAATGAAAAAAATATTTAATTTTTTAACGAAAACTAAGTAAAATAAACTTTCGGACAAAAGTTGATCGATTATATTTACATATTGCTATTTTAGAATACTAGGTTGACTTTTTCAAAATATTCACTTTTCACATTTATCTTGTTTATATCAGAAAATATTGTTATAAAAAAGAGAATCTTTTCTCCAAAATATATTTACTAATAATAGAAATACTACTGTTTTCACTTGTAATGCACGGAACCCCAAATTAAACAAACGGCTGACTATGAGCTCTGGTGTGGAAACGAGTGAAATAGATATAGATTTTGAAATAATAATTATTTTCTGTAATAATAAGATATTGAAGACGTTTTAACAATTAAAAGATATAAAATATTTTCCCTTAAAATAAAACTTTTGGTGTTATATATGATAGTAATGATTACGATTTCAATTTATTATAAAAGTATTCCGTTATATAAGCAAAACATTTGATGGCTATAATGGGGAGGAATATGGGGTTGGCTATAATAAGAGTTTACAGCACTCTATATATACTGCATAAATAAAGTGTTGAATAATTTTTGATATCAAATTTAAGGTTTAATTTTGTAAATTTTCTCACTTTTATTGATATTAAGAGTATTTTATATGAAATTAATTTAAAAGTGATTGAAATGAAAATATAAGAACTAATCTAAGATTTAGCCAAAAAGTTAGAACTTATAACTAAAAGTTTATTTAATTTCCAAATTCATTAAACGAATGTAATCTTAAAGAACTCACCCCTTAAAACGCATATTAGGCAAACGGTATGTCGGGTCCATTGGACTGTCGCTAACCTCAAACAGGAAATCACGTGACTCTTCCTCTGCATCAGACGGCAGGCCATCAAATATATCAAATCCCGTTTGGTCTGTGTCTGCAATAAGTCAATCCTTTTATCATTTTATGTCAAATACTTTAATCTTTGCCGACATTTCAAAAATAGAAGAAGAGATCAAATGCTTTGAAAATAAGTGAAGTCTTCAAATCTTTCGTATAAAATAAGAAAATTATAATTTCTTCTTATTTTTCAAACAAAATAAATGTTTTTTATTTAATTTTTTGTTTTTCATACTTTTAATACTCGTTTTGATATTCACTGAATAAACTTTTTTTTTCTATAATTTGAATGAAATTTGTGTTCGAGACGTGAAATACAGTTGTGAACAACGGATTGACATTTAATTCATTCGCCAATAGTTTAAAAAATTGGCGCAAAATTATGATTACATTAAAGTATGATCTCTGTATCCACTAATTAAAGTCAGAGCTGTAATTGCAGTAATCATTTGCTTTAAAGTATTTATTAGGAATTCATTTATTGTGTTTCGTTGCATGACTTGCGATCGCACGACAGGAAGTGGGGAACCGGTGCTGAGGCTTATACTGGCAGTAGTGCCTGTGGCCGCAATTACATCACAGATAGTTATACTTTGAGCCATTTTCTGATCTCTTTTTTATACAAATTTACTTCACTTTCAGACATTCAGTTTCCAAATATTGTTTAGCATTTGAACTTTATTAACATTGTTAGCATTGTTAGCATTGTTAGCATGCTCACTTTCTCATTATATAGAAACAAAGTTTTCTTACTTAAAATATTTGAAGAAAAGTTGAATTTCCAGAAGAGAAGAGATTCTGTATTTCTTTCGTTGGAAATATCACTGAAGAAACCTTTTAATATAAGAAACTGTAATAATGGACAGTTGGCTCATTGGTTGACATACCCTTCAGGAACTTAAGCATTGCTTTAGAACGCGACAACTGGATTGCAGTCGACCCCGAATAAGTCTAAACCGGGTTTTGAAAAGCTTTGTATTAATCAAGTGATGGGTTATTCAATGATTCATTTATGAAAGTCTGTACTTACACTGATGTTAGGGTCGGCTCCGTATGAAAGCAGGAGTCGTACGACTTCTATGTGATTGTTTTCGATGGCGTCATGAATGGGTCTAAAATCACAAAAAATCAATTTTTTTATTAAAGCTTTAATTCATTGTATTTTTATGTCTTCACTAATAAAGTATTGATTCAAACAATATTTTAAACATAAGAGAGAAAAGAAGTCTAACCGAATGCCACCGACGGCACTCGCGTTCACATCAGCGCCATTCTGTAGAAGGAGTCTCGCGATTTCTAGATTTCCTCGCGTACAACACTCGTGCAATGGAGTATAGTTTGCATTATCGCGAGCGTTCACATCACATGTATTGGAGTGAAGACAGAAGTTGACGACATCCTACAACAATTCATTCAAAGTATTGCTTCAATTATAGGCATCACTCACCAGTCTATTACTACGGGCAGCCCTGTGTAGTAATGTCTCGCCCAGGGCTTTGTTCACCATTAACCTCTTCATTTCTGTGGGCACAGTTCCGTTTGTTGGCTCACAGTTCTGGCAAAACACCACAAAAAACAAATATTTTTATTCATTGAAATTCAATTCAATTAATGATAAATAAGTAATAATTAGTTTAAAACTTTAATAATATTTTTGTTTCACAAATTCTCGAAAATATTTTTTAAAAGTTTATATCTCTTCTCTTAATTCTTATTCCAAGTCTTTGAGGCTAAGAATGGCTTTACTTTTATTTTCATTATTATTGAGATTATCATTAATTCATTAATTTATTAAAACTTAAATTATAATTAATGTTTTATTTTCTAAACTATTTTCACATAAAATCAAATTTATTTGAATATTTTCGTCAATTTAATAATTATATACTTTTATATTTATTAAACCACTTAAAACCCTTTTAATTATTGTTAATCAATGAACAATCAACAATGAATTTGTAATATTTTTGTTTAAAGAATGGTTTAAATAATCAATTAATTAAAATGAATACAAAACTGATAAAAGAGTAGAAGAATTGACTTTAATATTGATTTTAGAATTTTGTCAAAAAGCAAATTCTCACCGATTTTTGTGATATTTCTTCGTTTATCTTTGAGGATAAGTTACTATTTGACTCTTTGACATTTTGGTTTTGAATTTGACTCTTGGCTTTTTTGCGTCTCTGACCATTTCTAATCATATCGAGACCGGAGCGGAATCTCCGTCGACGTACGTTAACCATTGACTTTAAGTTAAATCAATAGATATATTCGGATAAAATTATTTATGAAAATAAAGATAATAACCTTTTTCTGTTTGGTGTTATTCTGAGCAACGCTTACATCTGTTTTTATCACTTTATTATCACATTTCTTGTTTTGTTCGACTTTTTTCTTTTTATTCTTAAAGCCGACCCTTTCGTCGATCTCGTGTTGGTCTCCGTCTAAAAGTTTTTCAATCAATCGTTGCCTCAGTTTTCGTTTGGTTTTTGTTTTCACTTTAAGAGTCGGTTCCGTTCTTTCATTTGTTTTAACAACTTTTTTTGTGTCGTCACTATCTTTTGATTTCTTTTTTTTCTTTATATTATTGTTTGTTTGGTCTGAAGTTATTGAATAAATTACATTATTTTCTATTAATTTAACAATTTTTGGATAATTTACCCGATTCTGAGCACTGGTTGTGAAGCCGACTCTCACAAACTACGGATTCTATTATTCTTTGATAGCTTTCACTTAATTTTTCTGAGAAATAAATTATTTAAGAAAAATAATTTAAATAATTTATATGAAAAGTATTTGTTTTAATTTGTAGACCAAAGACTTACTCGAAATTTGTTTGTCTTTAATACTATTTTCAGTGGCGTTGCTATCAATGCCTTTGTTTTCATCGATTGAATTATTTTGTGTTATTTGTGAGACCTATTCAAGGATTCGACACAAATATAAGTAAAGGAATAGAAAACATATTATAGCTGTAGAGATGGTTAGCCCTATTGGTATGTGCCCTACCTCTCCATTAGTTTTCAGGCAGTTATCGCGAACATACGGTTTGTTCAGATCTTCGATATGTTTAATCGCTCGCTTGCGTTGAAAAAATGAACGATCAATAATTGCGAGAAAGAGAAGGAGAGCGAGAGAGGGGGGAGAGAGAGAGAAATGGAGAGAGAGAGAGAGAGAGAGAGAGAGAGAGAGAGGGG
>JAQFZM010001123.1:0-20858 GCA_034695785.1 Galumna obvia | reverse complement strand
TCTCTCTCTCTCTCTCTCTCTCTCTCTCTCTCTCTCTCTCTCTCAACTTATTATGGAAATAGTGATGAATAATTCCTAAGATTATCCTTAAAATGTGTAAAAATGAAATCTAAGCAAAAAGTAATGATCGACTGATTCTCATTATAGTAGTAATAATAAGCGAAAACTCCCACTTCTTTCACTTTTTTCACTTCTTTTAGTAGAAAATCTATTATAGAAATGAATTTAAGGAAAATAATATTGAAATGTTTCCGATATAATATCAAAAATGTTGTACACACTGTACACATGTGTTCCACTTTATAACTGTTTATTCAATAAACCAAATGAAATAACCTTTAAAATCATTGGTCGCTCTCTATTTCTCTACGATAAATAAAACGTTAATTTCTGCTTGATTTCACCTTTTCGTATTCCAGGATAATTAATTAGGAGCAAAACTATACAATTTGTATCCGACACATATCAAACATCTTTGACTTATATAACAAGAGTTGATAACTTTGAGCTCACATTTGTTTCGATAAATAAATTGCTTTTAGAGTGAAATATAGAAAATACTGAAAGATAATTGTGTGTATCACCAAAAGTACCTATTGTATTTTGTTTTTGTGGCCAATAATAAGAAAAGGAAAGCCACAAAAGTCAATGGACACGTGTCCTCTAAACAATTGGTTATATAAGGATAGGGACAACAAAAGCTCTTTTGAAGTTAACCTCTGATTCTCTATTAGTTGTTTACTAAAAGTCATACACTTTTTGATCCGTAAATATAAAGTACTGTCTCTATGACTCTTCTCTCTAATAGAGAATCGATTTTCTTCTATTTTTTTTCTAAATAAATGATTAAATAACTATTTTTTTGTGCGAAATTACTTAATCAAAGTTGACTTTTCGATGAATTTTTAATTCGTTTATATATTTAATCACTTAAATTTGCTAAATTAACAGCAATTAATCAGTGAGCAAGGCAAATATATTTTTAATTTAATGATTATACAAATATTATAAAATTAAGATTTTTTTTTATAAATTAATCAAAAATCAACAAAACTTATTAAAATTTGAGTTAGCACATTTTTTCTTCTTTTTCATCTGATTAATTGTATTAAAGAATGAACTAATTTAAAGTATTTCCAATTAAATGAAAAATATTTTGAATATTTTTCTTTTAAAAACTTGAAATGAGGACTAAATAATTGGTTTAACCTTCAATTAATTTGTGAGGTTTTCCTAACTGTGATAACCCTTTTAATACATAATAACTAAAATTATTTTCGTTTATTTTGATGCACTCAAACCACTCATTTGTGTGACTAATATTAGTATTTTTTAAGTATTTTTCATGAGTTTAAAAAGATTTATATTTTATCCGAGTTATGATAAAACGATTAAATTCATCAAATTGATCATTATCATTTTTTACTACGAGAAACATATTATTCAAATAAATGAGATATAAATTACTTAAAATACTTTTATTCAATAAATTTAAGTTAAAAATCGAATAATAAGTGACTAAAAAGTTGTCAAACTTTAAATCATTCATTCATTTGAAGAATAATTGAAGACTTAGTTATAGAAAGTTTTATATTAATATATAAAGTCTTAATGTTTACTATATATTAGAGAATAAAATATTTTATAAAATCATGTAATGAATAATAGAATTCAAAGTAAATAATTGATGCATAAAATACACTATTTATCTAAACTCTGTTCTCTTGACTGTTGACAGCACACAACAGACGCTTACAACTGATATTTACACACAATTTTCAAGTTTAAGGTCTTGAGTTCAAACACTGCAATCATTTTTGTAATAAAATGTCAAAGTTAAACATCACATAACATGTCTTAACATTCTCTCTCTCTCTCTCTCTCTCTCTCTCTCTCTCTCTCCTCTTTCACATTAAATACAGTATTTTCATTGCATTGAATTAAAATTTATTTATTTATATAGTGTTTGGATCTTATAAAATGTTATTAATTCATAAGAGACCAAAACATTGGACTCAAACACACATTTAATTCTCTTCTTTACTGTCTTTGAATTTATTCATTTCAATAGACATTAAATTAAATTCTAAATTATTTTTGACTCATATCTACGATATTTTTTGTATCAAAGTTTATATATTTTACTCATTTGGTTCATCCCTCGCAAATCAAACGATAAACTTGGTTTAAATCCGGAAATTTTAGAATGAATTTATTTCATTGAGAAAACTTTTTTAAAAAAGATTAGATCTACGACTAAGAGATGAAGAAATCCATTTATTTATAGAAAAAAAATAATCAATTCTTGAATTTTAAGCAAATTTTGTTTAAAATAATCGGACAACTTATGGATTGTGTGGGTCTTCTCTTATGGAAAGTGATATTATCGATGAAAATGTTGGTTCTGACGAATATGATAAGAGGCAAATGGGTATCAAAGTTTAAGAGATATTCAAATTATAGCAGTAATTAAGTCTCGTATTTATTGAAAATTAATCAAATTTATGATAAAACCATTTGATATCCGATTTATTATTCAAAGAATATTCTGAATAATAAAGTCATCGGAATTTCTAATTTCAGATAAAAGACTAAGAGATCTTCCGATGACCACAACTTAATGCTATGACTTTTTAAGAAAACCTGTCTCTAATATACAGATCTGTATATAAAGTGAGGTTTCAAAGAATCAATAGAACTGTGATTTATGTAAATCATTTGAGTCATTGAATAAATTAGGAATAAGCAAGGTGAGACATCAAATCTTAAATTATTACATTTATGGGAATAATTTAATATTTTTAGATTAAAATATTTGAGTTAAGGTGTGATTGAATCGAATATTTTTAAAAAATATATAAAATAAATGATAATTTAAGATAATAACAAATAAGTGGTTTGTCTTTTATTCAATTTCCCATTTGATTAGTTTCTCCATTAAATTAAAATAACCCATTAACATTTTATTCTCAATTTTTTAACCAAAGAGATTAATTTTGTTTTATAAATGGGTTTATAAACATTTTTTCTAATATTTTTTTTTAAATATTTCAATAAATGATATTTGTCTAGATGATTATTTTCATGAGGGGGTGATTGTGAAACGAATCTATATAATAGATTTTAATGTAAATGTAATGAAAAATTAGTAAATCATTTAAGAAATGAAATGTAAAACTATTTAAGTTAAATAAAATAAACAAAATTTTCACAATTAATCGTTAAATAAGTTAAGATTCAAAGAGTTTTCAACTGATTTCAAATCAAGAGATGACACAAACTTAGGGTTAGTTTAGAATTTGAATTTTAATCAGTTTTTTTTATAATCGATATAAAATTCATTCAAAAGCGATGATTCATAGCTTTCATTAGGATTTATAAGAAGTCAAAAGATGTCTGATTTTTCTGAATTTAGTTCTCAGTTATTGATCTGAATAGTAATGAGTTAATTGGAAGAACTCCAGACTATATTCTTATGTTTGTGAAACTCAGAAACTTATCCAAACATTATATCGTTTGAAATGATCTGAAAATTGAAAGTTTTCTCTTTTTTGATAATCAATTATAAATGATTTGATAAAAGAAATACTTTTCACTCTTTAAAAAAAGTTTTAAAAAATCAGATAATTTGTTATTTGAAAAAATGGTTTCGATAATGAGAAGAGATTTTTATTTGAATTTTATTATTCTCTTAACTATTTTCATGTCAGAAACGTTAAGTCAATTTTATCGTGAATTCAATTTTGTATAATAACTGTTGACCAGAGGTGTGCAGTAAAGTGTGTGAACACAACTCTTGTCTCTTAAAATTGTTTTAACTTTTAAAATAAATTTTCATGGTATTGAATGAGCAAGAACATGCTTTGCGTATCCCTGTTTGCTCTGAATAAAATTATTACAACTATATTATGATATTGGAATCGATTCTGACATAAATTGGTGAGAAAAGTGATTCAAAGCACAGCATAAGAGAACAGGCATATTATATTCAACAAATTTGAAGTATTTGTAATAATCTATAGAAAGAATATATAATAAAATACTATATTTTGATTGCCTTAAAGATAAATATATTTATATTTTGACTGAAATATGTTTAGCTATAATTCGTGAGTTGTTAACAATTTTACCTTAAATTCTGTTCACTAAACGAATTCAAATAAGAGTTCTTTGACTCATATTTGTGTTGTTTTCAGTAATTTAGTTGAAACTGAAAAATGTTTAATTGAAATATGAAATCACGTGAAATGAAGTTATTCAGAGCTGGCCTTCATTTGAATTTGATTCATGGAATAAAAATTATACTTGGACAATTAGTAAAATTTATTTCATATTAATGTCTTGGGCTAACTATCGAATCAGTATTTATGGTTTAAGTACCTCTTATTCTCTCCTCCTTTAAGTCTTATTCTGAGATCAGAGCAAAAGATAAATCTTTTTTTGAGTAAAGTTTTTCACGAAATTATGATTCATTTGTGAATTTCAGAGATTTTCACAAAATTTTATTCATTTACTTTAATGGCAAACATTAATTACTTAACATTTAAGATAAATAATGAATCTTATAGTTGAGAATATCACTACTGAAATGACCTTGCACCTTTGCCATTTTGGGTATTCATTCTATGAATGAAAATTTTATTTGACATTCAGTAAACTCTAAATCCCTCGGATTCAAGTCTTTTGCGATTTTAGGCTTAAATATTACTCAAAAAATATTTAAACGTTTTCACAAAAATATAGATTTTTATATTGAAAAAAGTTTTGGAGACATTTAAATGTTAACAATGGGTACAAAAAAAAAGATATTAAATTTCTAAATATATATAGTTTTAGCTAGCAATTTTTCTAAAAAACTTGCTGGAAGGGACGATCGCCCAAAAATTGGAGGTTTATTCTTTCCCCTTTGGCATCACTGCGTGAAGTCATGAATATAAAATGATCTTAATCCTTTAAAATACATTTAAATTTATATTTAATCATTTGAAATAGTTTTGTGTGAAGACAAGCGCTACCATCACTACCATCACTACCTTTACTACCTTTACTACTATCACACTATAAATAATTATTCGTTTCGCCAAAAGTATTTTAAACTATCAATTAATCAAAGATTTGCATCAATTCATTGTTTTTATGGTTTATTTAGTATTTTATGTGTTTTAAACCAAATTTAAAAACTCATAAATTGAAGTATTTTTTGCTGAAATGAATTTTTTCAAATATCATTGGCTTTAAATTATTAAAGTATTCTTTGAAAGTCTATTATCGTTAAAATTTATTGAAATTATTTCTCATTAAACAAATTCAAATCAATAAAAAACAGTGTACTCGCAAAATGACCCTGAATTGAGTCTATCAATGATTTTTTGGCTTTTCTTGTGTTGAAAAACTAGTGAAACCATTCCAGCAAAAGAAAAAAAGGTTTTAATAACTTTATACTTGAAAAAAGAGGGGTAGGCGTAGGTGTCAGACATCGTTTGCTTTGCAAACTCTTATATAATATGCGATTTTATATTAAACTAAATCTATAGAAATAATTATGAAAGTTATAGAAAATATAAGTTTTGCTTTAAATTGAGCTAAAAATCGATTTTAGGTTTAAATTTAATTGGATTTGTTTTTTAAGGACGAGAATTATACCTCTCTTTAGCTATTAGTGGTCCAAATATTCCATTAATTAAGGACTAGAAATCTGAGCCACTAATTTGTGATTAGTTATCATTAGAGACACTAAAAGCATAAGTTTTTTGTTTCATTTAAGTTAAGAGTTTTAACTGAAATTATTGTTTTTTGTTGATTGAAATATACTTTTGGATGAGTTTTAAGTTTAACTTTAAAGTTTCGATAGTATTTAGTCATTAGAGAAATATTATTCAAAAGAAATATTATTATCAAAGATTTATTGCTGATTGATTCAGGTCATCAGGCTCTAACTTTGAATTCTGTGATCAAGGACATTTTTGTGGCCATTTTATTAATTGCTTTTAACTTTGAAAACAAATCTGAAATTTATAAACGAATTTTATTGTAAGAAAAACTCATAAATTCTTATTTGCTTACAATGAGAACATATTATAATGAGTTAATACAAAGTCTTTAGAGCAGCGACTGATTTGTCAGATAATTGTCGCACTTTTAACTAAAAAAACAAAAAAAGATGATTAAACTAAATCTATGAGTTGTATATCAAATGTCACTTTAATTTGCTTCTGATCTACGACTGTATTGATTGAAACGTAGGATTGAAGGGATGACTAAATTCTCATCATTTAGTGTTTGAATCAGTGATCTCTTTCTTTGTCTCATAAGAAAAGTAATGAATGAATAAATGAAAGTGTTTTTAAAGAACTCTTTTAGTTGTTTATAAAATCAGTGAACAATAATTTATTTAAAATCTTAAAAAAGTGTAAACAGTTTTTAAATGATTGCGATATTTCGTAAAAGTTTTAATAAGTACTTGAAATTGTAGTCTCAAATCGGAGCAAACAATAAGACATATTATTAAAGTATTGCCTAAACTCTTATGTCGTAAATATTTACTAAGTTTTGTCACAATTTAAACGTAAATTCAAATCCATTTTTAGTGAAATTTGAAATAAATTTCACAAAAATTCGCTGACAATAGATTTAAGAGACTATGAAAACAAGACAAAAAAGATTTACTAGTTTCAATTATAGTCAATATAGGCTTAATAATTGAGTTACAAGAGATACAGGATTTAACACTACTTTACATTAGTTTAGTTTTTAATTAAGAAGTTTAACAATTGAACTACTATAATAATATTATCAAATTAAGTTTGATCCTGTTCAAATTAACATTTCTTAAGAACTATAATAAAATGTAAATTCGAAGTAATGGTCTTTTTATAAATAAAACATTTTTGTATTGATATCTATTTGTGGGAACTTTTTGTAATCGTTTTTTTAGATTTTGTAATTCTATTTAATAATAATATCGACCGAAATATTTTCAGAAATATTAATAGATTTCATTTAATCAAAGCTTTGATTAAAAGCATAATTAAATGATTTGATAAACAATTGGTATCTGAAGAATAGACAGAAATTATTGACAGTTTTGATGCGGACTTACATTACTGTAGGCATTACTTAACTGATTGATTGATTGTAATCTCAATACAATTATTCAGAAATTTCTATACAATATTTAAGGCCATTATTTAAGGACATTAGTATTAAAAGGAATTTCATAATTAAATAAACATTTTGTTTATGTATAAAAGTGTGGCTAAATGTCAACACTTACCGGACTTTGCTGTGGGACCTGTGAATGGGTAGAACCAATATGTGGGCACATTATAATGATATGATGAGTGGTTCGAAGAATGGTGTATATGATTGTGGTTGTGGTGGTTGTGATGGTTGTGCGGAGATATCACATCTGAGAGCGGAGATGTTTGGGACGGTGGCGATGGGCTGACTGTACAGTTGTTTGCATTGGCTGGTGGCCATTCCCAGCCCCGTTTGGACATCACTGTTGTGGCGCATCCATTGTGGTCTTGCATGACAACAATACGCAAATTAATTTTAACCATGCATAAATATTTACTCCAATAATCACAACTATTTCAGTTTTTTAATGTTTTGACTTTTCCTTCAAAATCTTATTTAAAGTTAATTAAAATCTTCGGAAAACTTAAAACAAAACTTTATATAAAATATAAAACTTTAGTGAATAACAAAATGAATATAAAATATTTCAAAGATTTGAAAATATCGACAAAATAAAAGTTCTTTCATTTTATACATTCAGTTAAAGCATTTGAATATCAAAATTATCGATTAGTTTGTAATGTATTTCGAAAAAACTGAATATCAAACAAAAATTTTCATCAAAACTATTTGATTTGTGACCATAAAAATCATTTCGATTGAAAGTAAATTGTGTTAACTCAACGCATAGTTAACATAAGGCCTCAAAACTTTTCGCCGCTCGAGAAAAGACATACAGAAGGGATAGTACTTAAAGGCACTGTCTATTCGTGTGCCACACTTTGCCTGTTTCGGGTACGTCAATATCAACAGGTGATGGAGGGGTAGTCTCTGAAGGCACAGGCAATGAATCGCGTAGGTGTCCACTAAGCACTGGTTCTCTCGGATATTGCCGTCAAAACTCTTGGCTTAAACTTGACTTCAGTTTCATATGTATTGCAGAACAGAAACACAAAATACAAATCATTTGTATTTTTAAAACTAAATAAGTTTTATATAAAGAGTATTAGTTTTTGTCAAAAGCGCACACTTTTGTTCCCAAAAAAAGAGGTCCAAAATATTATTTTCTCTTATTTTCTATATTAGTCTGGATTTTGAACACTCAGATACTGAGCTCTGATCTTTGGATGTGCGTCGGCGGCGCTTCTCATTATTTCTCCTAATATTCTTCTTCTTATTCCTCGACTTTGATCCGACTCTACCCTTCAGTTTAGTGAAAAAGAGTTAAAATATATTTAATAATTTACTATTTGGTACTAATTCTTATGTTATGTTATGAACCCATAATTTAAATTAAGTTTTATTTTTTCTATAGTTTTCTAATAATTTGGTATTTAGTGCTTAATATAGAGTTTTATTGTATTTAAATGTTTATTACATTTTATGAATTTGTCTTTTATTAAATATTAGATATAATTATATCTTTATTTCTTTTAATTTAAAAAATACAAATGAATTGAATTTAGTGTTTTTCAGATTAAGACTCAGATAATTAAAGATTTTGCAATCATTTCATTGATTTAAAGATATTAGAAACTAATCTTAAGATTTGTTTGAAGCCATTTGTTGACATCACTCAGAATTGAGAGTCAATAGTCTTTAATTCAGTTAATTATTTGAAAGAAAATTTGAAATTCAAAGTAATTCGTGATTTATTGTCTTTTGATGTTTATAGTAAAGCAAACAAAAAACTAATTTATAATCTAGCAACTTTCATACAAATCTTCTGGTTTCACACAAGGCTTTGATTTGAAATAAAAAAATTAAGAGAAGTTTTTCAAACAATAAGAATATTCTAATTTCAATACTTTAGATAAATATAAAGTTTGAGATTTGTTTGAAATGAAAGATAAGTTTCTTTACTGAATGATAACATTTTATGATTTGATTCAATCAATAGTCGGTAGAGTCAACGCCAAAAACTATTTCCCAACCCTTTGGAAAGAGTCAATCAAAATAAAGAATCTCTAAATGTATTCTTTTCGAAGAGTAACTATCAATCGATCACTCATTTGAATATATATTTTATTTCATTTAAAAGGCGAACAAATTATTTAAATAAATGAGTATTTAATCGATTAAAATTCTATAAATTATTAGTCTCTTATTTAATTTATATAAGACTCATATATCACAAATAGCTTCTTCTTTAAAGGTTAACTTAATTTAAATGATCCTAGGTAAATGACAGACAAAGAAATTATTTTAAAATCCATTTTAAATAATGAAAAGATTTCTATTTCTTTAATTATTTTCAAATGAGTGATTGAATGAGAATATGGTACTATATTAACATTGTTCAGAGATGTCCAGTAGGGATATTCTAAAAAACTCGCAAGTCAAAAATCTCTTGTAAATTCCCCCCATGAGACCTAGTGTATGTTCATTCTTTTTGCCATTTTAGCACTTTCGACAACAAATTGATAATTACTAACATATTTTATATAAAATTTAAATAAATAGTGTTTTAGAGCTCCAAAACACATAAAATGACGCTTTTTTGATATATTTTGAAAAAATGTTTTTGGAATAATAGCTTAAAGAATTGCATTTTTCATAATTTTAAAGACAAAAGTTGTCAAAAATTACTAAAATACTAAAACAATGTAAACATTTTTAACAATTTTGAGTTATTTTTGGAAAATTTTCATCTTTCGATCTCTCTGGGATTGAAACCAAAGTATGTCCTCCAAATCCCCCTAAACTTTAGGACCTAAAGTTTAATCATGTGGCCATCCTTTCTCTATCATTATGTTTTAACAATATTTAAACAATTCTTAATAAAGCATGGTCATAGCAATATTCATAGTAAGTGAAAAAAAAGAATAAAAGAATATTTATGTCAAAAAATTTTTAATTGATTGACTCAATTATTTAAATATAAATCAATTTACAAAATATTAGAATAATTTCAAAAATTTTGAGTTAAATGAAATATGAAAGCAATAAAAAAGGGAAAAAACTTTGCTGGGTGATCTAATGATCAATGAGCATTTTTTTTTAAATATCAAAAATAAACTTAAAATCAGTTTTGGCTCTAAAAATAGTTGAATAAAGAGTGAAATTTATGACATTTTGTGACATAAAAACAACTTTTCGTTAATGAGATTTAATTATTCAATAAAATAAAAAATTGAATAAAACTTAAGATTTCGATTATCTTCTGTTAAGAATTTCGTAAAAAAGAGATTCTGTAAGGAATTGGGTGTTGGGTTGGGCTTAAAGTTAAACCATTTTTGCCCATTAATTACAATACTTTTAATGACAATTCATATAAATTTTGTGAAAATTTTAGTTAATATTAAGGCAAAACATTTATAAATATATTGTATTATATTTTTATATGTTTTGCACACAATTGAATTCTTGAGAAAAAATGAAATGATTCACAAAAAGAGCATAAAATTCATAGAATTGTTAAATTGAAATCTGATTTCTTATTCTAATAATGTCCCCACGCATGGACTCGATATCTGATGATCTCTTTTTACCGAAAAATAACTCATTTACTCCAATTAATTCACAATTCATTTATGAAATAATAGTTTTTGTACTTCTATTCGATTTTTATTATTTCTTTTTTCGATGAGTAAATCATATGTCCTGAAGGAATGGTTTGCCCACTGGTTTGACTACATTATGATTGAAAATATAATAACAAATGGATAATCAATTATCATTAGAATCTCTCTCTCTCTCTCGCTCTCTCTCTCTCTCTCTCTCACTCTCTCTCTCTCTCTCTCCCTTTTTCTCCCCTTTATTTGAAATAACGATTGCATTTCAATTAAAATAAGTCTTTGTTTTGTGGAGTATTTTTATTTGTTTTTAAGTTGAGGTCAGTTTGAATTCATTTTATTGAATTTCTGTTTACATGAAATCAAAATAAGTAATTGTTTCGGACATAAAAAGTTTTATTGCCTTCAAATGATATTAAAATTTTATCTTCAAAAGAGTTTTCTTTGAGTATATATTGTGATTCACTCAATTCATTTGAGTCAATCAAATGTTTATTAAACCAATTGTTATATAAATGATAAGAAAATTCTTATGAGAAAAAAATAATTTTGGATATGAGTCAACATTGCATTAATCTGTTTGAGGCCAAACCCAATCATTGAAGACTCTTGTGCTGTACTTTTATGGAAGTACTCAACGGAGTCATCAATGAATTTCTTTTTGTTTAAACACAACTTAATTGAGGCCAAACAGGAATTATTTACTATTAGTCTTACGACTTATATCTTATATATAACGAACTATAATCTGTTTTATCATTCAATCATTCATTCACTTTATTTTATGTCATTATCAACAAAATTATTTAATATTTCACTCATTTTTACGCTGAAATTTTTACGTTGAAATTGTAGATAAAAAGAGGTTATTATAACGGAAAAGGAGTTTTCGCCTTATTTTCTACTTTTGGAAGAGATTTAATTCGTTTTTTTTGTTGCGATTTATGACTCATTCATAAACTCTTTTTACTCATTAAAATTGTAATCGAATTTTAAATTAAGATTTGATTTGATTTTGATTTATTTGTTTAAATTATTCACTGTTTGGAGTTTTTACTGAAAAAAAATTCTGAGAGAATATAATATAAATTGAATTTTTAAAAAAAATAATTATTTTGTTTAAAGAAAAATAGTTTTTACTCAATTTATCTAAGTTTTCATCCATCAAAGCGTCAAATTTTATTTTTTATTTTTGTTTTTCACTAATATTTTAGACATCATTTGAAAAGTGTTTAAACTTTTTTTCAGACAATTTTATGTTTGAAATATTAACCAAAAGAGAAGAATAAAAATTAATTTCTATAGTTTATTATCATTTGTTATGAATGAAAACCTTTTTGTAAATATTTGTAAATAGTTTCGCAAAAATAGTGAATTTGTTTTCTGCGAATAACTAAATATTTAAATAAATCGTAGGATTTAGGAAAAGGATATCTCTTTTCGAACGACAATTCTTAATAAATAAGAAGCAATAAAGAAGAATAAAGTTAAGCAAGCACAGTTATGAAACAAGCCTCTCGAGAATTTTCGATTGAATCTTTTTTGCGTAAACATAATATCCATAATATCCTGAAAAAAATGAAGAAAAACTAAACACTTTTTCAATTTCAACAAATATTTCGTACGAAACCCTTATTTTTGGTTTTTTCAAATCCATTAAAACTGTCGACAAATTGAATAATATATTAAACGTATTGAATGTTTAGTTAAAAAGAAAGTCCGTAAAAGGCAATCGTCGCAACATTTGAGCCCATCTCTGGTCATATCTCTCACATCAATAACTGAAGAGTTTTGGATTGAAAATCATATTCTCTTCAAAAGTATATTTAATATACGATTGCATTATATATGAGTATATGAACCAAAAGAATATTATTTAAGTCATCCCACGCCAGAAACAAAACAAAGTTCGGGTCATTAAATACACTGATGTTCACCAGTTTATAGTTATTCTAGTAAGGGATGGGCGCGACTCAATGTCTGTTCTTGTTTTTTAAACTTATTTTTTTATTAATGTTCATTAATATGAGAGTTAACCAAATAATGGCTAACATTTCAAATTCAGTTAATAATCAGTTTTGAAATAATTTAAAGTTTTGTTTAGTTTAGAAAAAATTCAATTTTAAGTGAAGTCAACAAATAATTAATTGTTTTGCTTTTGTGGCACAACTTCTCTAACGGATATGTCTTAAGGAAAAAGTTTATGTAAAGTAAAGATATGTTTTATTTAATATTTTTAGTCAGAGAGAGAGAGAGAGAGAGAGAGAGAGAGAGAGAGAGAGAGAGACTGCGTAAATGATCAAGATAAAAGAATTGAATTTTATCATTTTTATTAATGTTACGACATTTGTTTCCAAATAATTGAGACAATAGTAACCCATATATTGGTTGTAAGAGTGCTATTAATTTGAATGTTTATTTGATTTAATATTAATAGAGAGGGGGTGTTATGTGTGGGAACATTATATTTAAATTTATGTCTTATTGATTACTCTTTAATAGAAAATAAAATAATTGCTTAAAAATCACTTTCTAAGTGATCTATCAGAACTAAATATCAAAGTAATTCTCAATCTAACGGATGTATACTTTAATTTAAGACAAATTTTGTGGCAATACATCAATCATTAAACACATAAAAGGCAATACATTCTCCACTTTTTAAAAACTAATTATTTATTTATTGGTTTTTATATTAATCCATTGAATGAAATTAAGTAATAAAACGGTTACTTGTAATAAAAAAGTTCATGTTCATTTTTGTTTTTAACCCTTAATTCAGTGCAACTCAGAGTTGCCTTAAATTATAACAATTTGTGATTTTGTTTCCGATTGATTACTATTAGGTTTTAATTGATTTTTGGTTTATTATTGAATTATGTTTTTATTTCTTCGAAATTCAATTTTGTTTTTCATTGTTTAGTCAATTAATTGTGAATTAGTAGAGACACATGTGCTGTGCTCTGCACTAGAAATGATTGTCTCACGAGAGAAGACTGTGTTTTCTGAATGAATATGATTTCAAGTTCACGACCCAATCGATTCTGTGTAGAGTTTCAGAGCATGACTGTAATGACTGTAATCACTGGTTTAGAGCACAGTCATAACAGAGCCAACTGTTGATACTGTACTTCATATGCTTCTTAACCTTTAAATCGCAGGTGAATTGACATTTAGAATATTGGGGTTGACTTAATGCTTACTTCATATTTCAAACAAGAATTAATTTCGAGTAAAGAATTACACAAAAATCAATTGACTTAAAAGCATTTGAATGAATAAATTCAAGAATCGGTTTAACATTCATTTCAACTCTTAATATAATATTTTGATTTTATTTAAAAAATCACCCGAAATGTCAAAATGTTTTACTCAATAGTTTTAAATAATTTGTTTTCTAGCGATTAATGTTTTCATCTATTTATCAGATTATATAAGAATTCCCAAATGTTTTGCATGTTTTTCATCTATACATGTATTATTTCATCTAGCTTTATTTTAACTTTGAAAATGTCTGCATTTATTTTCACTGTTTCTCAAATTTTTAATATGTTTTGCTTTAATAAATAATAACTATTTTAAAAATTCACTAATTTTAAGAGGAAATGATCTAGGATAAAATGAATACACCCGTTTTAAATGAATCATAAGATGCTTTAAATTAAAGAAATGTCTCATTTAATAACAAATTTGAAAGTTTAAGAACTCATTAGTTCTCATTTGGGGGAAACTCTTCAAAATAAAATTTACTGAAATTCCAGTGAAAGTACTTCAGAGAGAATGTGAAACAACAGTTCAATGAATTCAAATCTCTTTATTACATACAATAAGAATCAAAGAGAAGATTCTGAATATATGACACAAAAACAAATGCTTTTCTCTTTAAATTTCATTATTCTTTATAATAATAAATGTTTTGTCATCTATTCTTTCATTGAAATCACGTCAAAAAGAGTAACCGGTTTGCAGTCAATGGCATTCAATTGATTAATACTAAACAGAATTTGATTTATTAAAAATTCTTCAATAATTTTTCTATTTATACTTATATTCAGTGAACACTCACTGAATATTCTTATCTTAATTAAAGTTTAATAAAGTTTTAGATATTCTATAAAAGGAGACAATGAATTAAATTTATGGCAAACAATATATATGTTTTGTTAGTTATTTGTTTGATATTTAGTATATGCGTTCCCCAACTCTTGCTTTACATTTCCCTTCCTTTTGAGATTTATGAGAACTCATTCGAGATTTAAAGAGTTTGAGCTGTTCTTTAATAATGTATTTTAATAGAATATTATCATTAGTAGTATTTGGCCATACATTGAAAACCATAGCCTAAAGCTGTGCATTCCTTAAGTTTTAGGAAAAGTAATGATAAAAATCAATGACCATAAAGTGTAGGAGTTTTATGGATCAGTTTGTCATTTGTTTGGACACTTAAATATATAACTTCTGACAACTAAACTCTAATTAAATTTAGTTTCCAATTGAATTAAATTTGAATTTGAATGGTCGACAAGTTTGACAATTAACTGATGTGTTGGTGGTCTATAGTCTCCCCTTTTTTATTAACTTAAAAACCGCGGGTAATAAAACTTATAAATTATATATAAAAAAGAGTTTAAATAAATTTTTTATTTGGATTTAAGTTTAAATATATTTTAAACCATTTCATTGTGAAAAAGTTTGTAAACTCTGAACTTTAAAGTTATTCAATAAATTTGATCCTAAAAAACAAAATAAATTCCAAGAATAAAATCAAAATATTTTCTTCATTTATTCAGTTCTTATCTTTTATATAATATTTTATGAAAGAAAAGTATCATTAATTCAATGCCTTTTATCGTCAAATTATTTTCCTTTGAATAGTTTATTGATTATAAAATAAATAAAAGAAAAATATTATACGATTTTTATTTGAAGTTTTCATTTCAAACATAACTTTTGACATTTTATATGAGAAATTCAATTAAGAGATTTACAACAAAAATATTTAAATAATTATATTTATTGGATATGACTTTGAAAAGGATGTGTTTTCGCAAATAAACGGCTATTTAGTCCACAATTGTTTTAATACAATTAAATATATTTTAATTAATTTCTAATATCTTCCAAAAGATTTCAATTTTGATAATTAAAACAATAATTATTGCGAAAAATGGGATACAATTAGTCCAATGAATTCATCGAATGTCAAAAATTAAAGATTTAGCCAAGGTAGTTTCCAGTCAGGATCTGACCTTTATTTAGATTTGAGTAAATGAATGAGACAGAGATGGAGAGAGAGAGAGAGAGAGAGAGAGAGAGAGAGAGAGAGAGAGGGAGGGAGGGAGGGAGAGAGAGAGGTTTTTTAATATTTGTTTTGGATGTGAATAATGACGAATAAATTCAAAACAAACATTTTATCTGTCATTAAAGGCATTGAAAAACAATATTATATTGTATTTATAAAAACGGTTTGTAATGAATCAATTATTTTTTATTTTCAAAAGTGGTATTTACTTGAGTGGACCGACAGGTGATTTGACAAACAATTCAGTGAACAAAAAGTCATTTTAACAAACCTTTAGCTATGAATTGAATTTATGAGTTCCTTATAATCGATTTCTAGAGAATAAGTTATTTATTATGAATATTATTATATGAATAGCCAAGGTCTCATTCAGATTCACGCATATTTTACATTGTAAAGTTTGCAGGAAATGAAGCTTGATGAAAAATCATCATTTTACTAGATTAATTCTCCAGTGTATCTCTTAAAAGGGTTTTTATGGACAATTTTGAGTTTATCACAAAAATTCAGAAAAAATAACAAATTTTGTTTAAGTCTTTATTGTGTGCTCTTAATAAATCAAGTCTTTCAATTACTTATTGTGCTCTCTCTCTCTCTCTCTCTCTCGACTTAAACTAAAGGTTATTTCTACTAAAAATCTGTTTGAATGTTATAATGTCTTAAAAATGTTTATTATTGCGATTAAATTCCAATTGAAAGCTGTTTTTCTAAATAACAAACAAATCGATAATAAGTAAAGAAAAAATGTTTTTCTACAAATAAAATCATTTGAACGTCATTTGAACCGTCAATCAAATGTTTGGCTTCACTTTTGAGACTTTAATTCATTTGTTTTGTTTTGAAATTTCAATTCAATTAAAGTTTGTTTTCTTTAAAACAATCGATACTTTTTATGTGAATTTCAAATATTTGTTTAACTTTTAGTGTTTTAGTGCTTAATTTGTTTGACTTATTTTACTTTCAATAACTAATTGATTGTAAATAATTGTTTCATATAATAATTAGTGTAAATAATTAGTTCAAAGTCTATTCCAAACGATTTGTTGTTTTTTTTGGTTTAAATATTAATAATTTCTTTTGTATTCATTAAGTTTAGAGTAATTACATTCAGTAGTTTTGAGCAAATGATGAATAGTTTTAATGTTAAGAATTCACGCAATTCTTTAAAATCACGAATATATCAAATGATAGTCTTATTGTCTCTGTATTAGACTTCGCTATTGAGCGTCAAATTTATATAAAAGCACCTGTTCTTCAATACCTATTGCCAAGAGATAATAGTTTGCATGATAATTAAAATAATTATACGACATGTAATTAAACAAAACTCAATAATATTGTTATGAAAATGCGATTAACTTTGAAACTAATTTCAAAAATTTCATATGAAATCATAAATAATTTCAGAAATATTTTTTTTGTCGCATATAAGGCATAAACAACTTATTCATATTATATTTGAAATATTGAGCAAGATTATATTTATTCAATATTATACCACTATATTCAATATATACCACTCATTAGTAAATGACAAAAGAAGAGATATTAAGCTAAGTATGGAAATAGTTATGAAATGGTTTTATTAATAGTGTTAACTCATGTTTACTCTATTAGTATAGTTTTCACTATTATTATCCACAAACAAAAGGATCAGAATAACTTTTTCAAAAGAGAACTTTTAGCATAATATGCGTCACTAATAAAGTTAAATGAGTGACGAGAAACTGTTGTCTTTCAATGTCTCTCAAATGTAGTCTTAGTTATAGAAAACATTAAATTGATTTCGTCGACAACAGAACCGATACTCGAAATTCGAGTGAAAGCCTGAAATTCAATATTATTTTTGTCGGAGTATTTATATATTCTTAAAATTTTTCTCTTTATTGACAGCGAATACAAAATAACGAATAAATATATTAAAAACAACTAAAAGTCTAATAAAGTATATAAAAGTTAATTATGTTATTCATTAGTAAATTCATTCAAAATTAGAATTTGATTTCTCGCAAACATTTAATTGTTTAAACGTTTTTATATTTTATTAATTTAAATCGTTATCCGTTTAAAGTTTTTATTTCATTTTTATTATAAGTTCTGAAGAAATAAATTGTTTGCTATAATTTAGTCAATTCTGTCGATTTTGAATTCGTCTAAAACTAGTTATCAATGAATAGAAATCAGACACACATTCGAAGAATTATGAAAGACTTGTCTGAGTTCTATAAAGAGAGATCTAAAGACATTTTTGTCATCTTTGAGGACAACGACTTGAGTATAGGTCACGCCCTTATAGTGGGTCCCGAGAAGACTCCATATGAAAACGGTTTCTTCTATTTTGTCCTCAGATTTCCCACAGACTATCCCTTAAGTCCACCGAATGTCAAATTGATTACAACAAATGGTCAGACCGTTAGATTCAATCCCAATCTATACAAAGACGGAAAGGTCTGTCTTAGTATTTTGGGCACATGGGATGGTCCTGGATGGTCACCCGCACAGACACTGTTTTCAGTTCTTCTATCCATCCGAACATTGATGAATGAAAAGCCGTTTCATAACGAACCGGGTTTTGAAGAGAAAAAGTGCGTCAAAGAACTGAAGTGCGAATACTTGTCCGGAACAATGAATGCCATCCAATATTACAACGAAATTATAACTCACGAAACCATTCGAGTGGCGGTCATTCGTATGTTAGAAGAGAACAGTATTGACGCCAGAAATATGCCGACAGCACTCAAAAACATTATGATCTCATTGTTTAGGAAAAACTATCAGTTCTACAAAGATTTGGTCGACTCTAAGCTCTCACTCGATGGACAACTCATTGACGATCCACACAAAGGCTGTGTTCGACCGAAAACATTTCAATACAAAAGTCTTTCAGAAAATTTATTGAAATTGAAATACAAATTCTGTGATTCAAATATCGATGAAAACCCATTATTCGAGTCTTACGAACAAATTGTGGCCCAAATGATTGAGAACAGACCAAAATGTCACTGGTGGGAACCACAAAATCAGATCTTTGATGACAAAGAATTTAATGAGGAAGGATTTTATCGTTTTACTGATGATGAAGAATCAGAAGACTTTTCAGAGGATGAATTGTCTGAATCGAGTCATTAAAACATTGATTTGTTAAATATTTTTTGATATATTTGTGATTCAAATTAATATTATTTTAAAGATTTTGAATTATTTACTAATAAAAGTCATTTTCAATATCTATTAGTACTTTAAATGAGTTAACATAAAAGCAAAATATTTGCAAATTTATAAAGTAAACCCACAACTTAAAAGTGGAAATTTAAACTTGGATAAATCTAGTTTTTATTGGCAGTGGGAAGACATAAATAAACATTTGTGTATTTCATTAACAAATACGTCTAATTCTTAATAGAAAGTAAGTCTTCAATAATTGAATGGAAGTTAGTTTTCAAGAATATATTTGTTTATTAAAACAAATTCCATAAATTGGAAATACAAGATTTATCAAGATGATTTTAATGAAAGTAAGGCGTTTATTTTATTTTTATTTTTAAATATCATTGAATTTTATTAGAAAATTACTAAAATTATTTGTTATTTACACCAAATTTCTTTCAATTTAATCATTTTATGTTTGATTTCAATGCGATTAAAGGCTTTTATTATTTTCTTTATTCAATTAAATTATTATTTTTGAAAACAAAAAAATATATATAATTTGGAATTAAATGTAAATTTTTCTAAGACTTTGAAGTTTTGCCATTCATTTGATATTCATATATAGACAAGATGACATTAAGCCATATTTTATCTAGATAAAATGAAAAATCACGGAATGTGACTCAAAATATTAATTTAATTTATAAACAGAAGAAAATTTAATGCAATGGAATCTTTAGATTTAACTAGGATGAACTTAACTTGGTAAAAAATAAATATCCTATGATCTGATTATAAATTGAATTAATACTAACGATAAGTATAGAGACAGCGATTAAAAATTGAGATCACTTTCATCAGAGTTAGTACACATACTCTCGTGAATGGCTTAAGGCTTTTCATGTTTGAGAATCAATGAGAAAATTTCAATTGCAGTCAGAGCTGAGACATTTCACGTTCACATTACTATCATTATATAACATTAGAATCAGAGATGTCCACGACTTCCACTTAAATGGAATTTTACTCAATTAATATCCGAAAGCGATTCAAACATTTCATTGAAATCATTGAAATAAATTGAGTTCCGACTAATTGCTGTTATGTTAACATAAGTCTCGCCCTCTGCTCATCCCTTATTGATATTGTTTTAATGGTTATCGAAATAGCAGTCCTTAACAAAGATCTGCATTTTTTCTTCGATTGTTCGGACATAAGAACATAGGGTTCACGAATATTATTATCTGGATATCGATGCCAAGAGTATTCTCTTGTTATAATCATTTTTATTATTAATGACCGCATAATAACTTCAATTATTGACTGACTTTACATAAAAGATAATATTTTGAGATTAAAGTCTCGACAAACAAATCGATTAAATGAAATAAATTCTAAAAATAAAAGAATAGTCAATCATTCAATTTTTATTTATTCTAGTTACTTTCAGTTACTTCTAGTTACTTCTAGTTACTTCTAGTTACTTTTAGTTACTTTTAGTTACTTTTTAGTAATCAAAAGTTAATATGATATAACTTTAATGAACAAGATAAACTATGTTAGTTTAAAAATTAATTAAATAACTTCTACTGATAATAAAGATGCACCTGTACAACTTTAGAATCAATTAGTAAATTTTAAAGCAGAGAGAG
>JAQFZM010001122.1:0-20876 GCA_034695785.1 Galumna obvia | reverse complement strand
ACTTTTGAAAATCGGATAAGTTTATCATGGTGAGATCTCCATTTACAAATATCAGTTACGCTTGACGTTGACTGTATTTAGAAATAAAAACTCGAACCATTCAAATCGACATAAATGACCATGATTAGTCAAATTGCAATTAAAGGACCAAAATTTAAAAATATATACAATTTATTAAATATAAATTTAATGTATATAAAAATAGATGAGATGTGATGTGATAGGTATGTGATAAGTATGTGATAAGTATGTGATAGGTATATTTTAAGAGATGTTAACCGATTTTTATAATAATTTCTAAAATATCTTATATTTGAAAGCAGGTTATTCTCATTTGACTAAATTCATTTGCAAACTAACATGAACAAACACATGAAATTTATTCATATTCAATTATATTAAAATGAGTAAGGTTAGCATTTATCAACAAAAGTTATGAAATATAAAATGAACTTTTCTTTTGTTACATAAAAGTCAAGGACATTAATATTTGAATAAAATAAAATGGTCTAGGATAATTGAATATTGTAAAAAATTAATATGAAGAAAATATCCAGGTAAAATTGTTTTTATTATTAGTATTAAATTTGGTAAAAATTAATTGAATGCAAACTTTGACAATTTATAACACTTTATTCAATATTATTTACTACAAAAAATGCTTAAAATATTTGAATGAAAGAAATTTAAAGTTGACTAACAATTTGTAATGGATTATCAAGATTATCATAATACAGTATCTTTAAGATTTCTCAACAGTTCTAATAATATTTAAAGTAATTTTATATAAATATATTTTTATTTCATTAATAAAATAAAAACAAAATTTTTCTTTAAATAAATTATTCAAACGATAACTAAATTATTTAAAATTACTTAAAATTAGAGGTTTTCGAGATCTCGAAAGTTTAAAAAAATAATTTTTAAAAATATACATCGATTTATATTTTCATATTTCAATTATCAGATGAAAAAACAATAGAGCAATAGAGCTAGCACAATTCTCGCGATCGATAATTATTCCTCTCGGTCGGCTACAATCGAGCGTCTTAAACGTGTATTTAATAAGAGTGACTAGGTCTTTTTGTTTGAAAAAAAACAAATCATTAATGTAAAACTTGATATAATTTGGTTTATAAATAAAATTTAATGTTTTGATATCATAGGAATTGATTTAACAAATCATTTATAACATAAATTTCATTTGAATTAATTTTATTATTAAACAAAAATTACTTATAATATAAGTTATATCACTTAAAGTTATGTGACTTATAGTTAAAGTTTATGTGAAAATTTAACCATTTATTCATTAATTGTTCTTTTTTTTGCAAAATTAATGAAAGTTTGAGAATCACCATGCAACTCTTTTAAAATAAGCTAAAATCAGTGATAAATCGACATATAATAAAATAATATTTGGGATATCTTAAAAATGTCAAAAGTATCTTGTGTAGAATTAAAAATAGAAAAAGAAGTTTCTGAGACTTTTTTTTATTGAACTACAAATGTTAACATGGCTATTTAAAAAGTATTTAAACAGTTTTGTATATCTCATTAAAATTTAAATTAAAAAATTTTCAAGATAATTTTATTCTGTTACATGAAAATTAAACTAGATAAATTTAACTAAAAGTTAAACTTTGAATTTTGAAATATATTTTTATTAAACAAAATTATTTACTTGAGAACATTAAAAATTTTGAGCTAGCTATTTTTTCAAGCTATTCTGTAAACGGAAATTGAGAGGAAATTCAATCGTTATGAATTTGTTGACCAATTTATTAAGATACTTTTCATTATGACTTATTGTCACATTTGTAAGACGCTATGTCTAACCCTAAATAAGAATATGAGACAATATTTTTAATGTGTTTTAATAGAGGAAAACTCTAATATAATTTATATTTTATTTTGACATTAATATCATAAAAATCGGTTAAGAAATAAAAGAGAAACTGTTATTCAAAGATCAAATAATTGATTTGAGTGAATACAAATTTTGAATTCAATTATTCTTAATTTATATTCAGAATTTTGATTTCAAATTACAATTAAATTCTTATTTTTTCACTGATTTTTCATTTATCTTATAATAATCAATGAATCTAAAAAATGGCAAGGTAATTTTCAAGCTTTCCTTAACTAGTGATACCCTTTACCCACTGATGGCTATCACTGGAGGGCTCAAAAATAAACACACATTTTGTATAAATATTGCAATTTACTCATTTAATTGTATGAGTGGTTAAATTCATTAAGATTTGACAACTTTTCACCAAGGTATTACATCCTTTGACTGTAGTTTACTATATTAAATTATGATAAAATACCAAGTACACTATCTAAAATAAATGTACTCTAAAATCTGGTGTATTGGTCGCGACTATACAACAACAAAAATTGATCTAGGTTAAAAATATAGACCTGCGACTTATACATTAAGTGCACACAATTACCACTTATACAACAAAATTATTACAATTGTTGTCAATAAATGACCTGCCACTTATACACCAGATCCACTTATAACACAGATTTTAGTGTATTTCTAAAATTATATTTGTATTGAAGTAATTTATAAATAATAATATAATAAATTTTTAATATACTCTTGGAAATAACTGTTTTTTTTCACCTTGCTCAAATAATTTCTTTAATGTGATTGATAGTGTTATGGTTGTGATCGCACATTATTTAATTTTAATAATTAACAAGAATAGTCACAACTTACAATCAAAACTTTGATCTTGCACAAGTTTGCAAAACAAGCGCTAGTTTTCGGAGATGACTCCCTCCCTGTTCACTTCAATCCGGAGAATGTGATTTGATTTTCATATTTGATTAGAACTAACCATTAAAAGTATGGGCTCTTAAAAACTTAGAATAAGAATAAAAAAGAGTTAAACTTTTAACAAATAATTATAAATTAAAACATTTTTGGTCTAATGGTTAGTCTTTTCGGTTATAACTTCATATAGGACTTCCTTTGTAGCACTTCCTAAATACCATTATCTAGTTCATTTAAAAATAAACCTCTAATAATTAGTTGTATATGAAATCTTTGACCCTTACTATATGTTGTATCATGGTCAAAACTCTATTATAACAAAAAGCACTCAATGGGTATTTCGATAGTGTTTCAAAGTTTAAACAAATTAATTTAATAATAAGTTTCATAATTTTACAAATTCTTCCCTTTAGTGACCAAAATCTCTATTTAATACTTTTCGTTATTAATATTTAAATTATGTTAAAAAAATTTATAAATAAAATGTTATTCAATAGTCGGGAATCGGAGAACATATAATTTTAACGAAGTCTTCGTATTTAATCAGAGAATTATCTGAAGTATTGGAATTCGTTTCGCGAAGGACTGCATCCAAAGCTTTCGGATCAATAGATTCTCCGCAACGGATCAAATAATGGCGGAAATCCCTGACACTTATAGTTCCACTTCTGGTCCAATCAGAGGCTCGAAATGCTTCCAACAATTCGTGAGAAACCCTTTCTTTAACGGAATGTGAATGCATTACATCCAGAAAATCAGCGAACGATAGTTTTCCCCCTTTTGTTAATCAATTTTTGTTAATAATTTTAAGTGAGTTTTAGGACAAACCCTTTTGTTGGAAGTATTGTTTCAGTTCGGGTAGAGTTGGACTCATCCCAAGTGATCGCATTATAGTTTTGAGTTCATCGACTGAAGTGATTCTTCCATTGGAGTGAGTCATTAAATAAAAACAATCCCTAAACTCGTCGATGTCCTGTTCGCTGAAATACCGGGCCTTTCATTCAAGTAAATATACATTTAATTTAAACATTAATTAATCAAATTTTCAAACCATTTGTAAATTGAATTAAAAGTAAAAATAAAATTTAAAACAAATTAAGGATCAAATGATTCAATGAATGAACTTTAAGTCATTTAAAGTTTACGTTTTATAAGTTATTCATAAATTTCGTCGAATAAAAAGATTAATAAAATTAATTTTAAGTAAATTTATTTATTTTGACGATTCAATCATTTCTTCAATTATACAATAAAGAGTCAATAATTAACACAATATTTGTTAGTTTAAATTATAGTTTAAATACTATATCAAACAATTTGTTAATATGTTATTATATACTAAATATGTTATTACGGAAAAACAGATTCAGTGACTTTTAAATGTAATATTATATATGAAATCAATATTGAATTCAATCCATTATTTTAATTCATTTCGAAATAATTTATGGAAATTTAAGTAAAAATAGATTTCAATTATTGAATAAAATCTATTATTGGATTAATTGTTTTAATTACGGTTTCAATTAGTTAAAAGAAATTATATTTTGATTTTGATTTAGTGTTGAATATATTTGACTCATAAATGACGTCATAAGTAATAGATTGGCGACGACTCTAAACATTTGAAGTGATGCCCAAAATGGTAATGACTTAAAACCTGACACTTGAAAACAGATCTGTTGCACAACTCATCAAAATCTGTTACCCATTGTATCACATTTCCATTACAATCGTTTGACAAAATCAACTCTTTTTCTAAGCTTTAGGGGACTATTGGGACAGTTCTCCATATTTTCCGACACTTAGTTTTCAGTGTAATTGTGGTGATTGTGTGCGAATTGTGTGCTGAGCGCAAAACAGTGCAGAATAGCCGCACTTTCTCTCACTTCTGAACTTGTAATCAGAAAAGCCCTTAAGTAAAGGTTCAGTGACTTAACACTTGTTATCATTAAACAACTGTTAAATCACTCGAAAAGTCCTTCATTTGATTTGACCGCAAGTTTTGAAATACACTTAAGTCTCGATTAAATGGAGAGTTGGCTCTTAGCGAGCGGTGCAGTGCTGGCCATCAGCGGAACGGGTCTTCTAAGTATTGTATTCATACCACTTATACAACGCGACCATCAAAGCGATGTCATACAACTATTGGTTGGTTTAGCCATCGGTACTCTAACCGGCGACGCATTACTACATCTCTTACCGCATGTAATCAATACTTAATTGCTTTAAACCATTCAATAGTTATAAGAAATACTTCTTTTTAAGGCGTTTTCATCGCATTTACACCGAAGAACACAAGAAGACCACAACTGTAGTCATGGATCCAATGATTCGAGTGGTGACCACTTGAGTGAAGGCCATTCTAGTGATCATCACTCAGACTTAGTTTGGTTCGGATTAATGGCTTTACTGGCGATCATCTTATTTCTAACTTTTGAAAGAGTGGTAACCATAGTATCAGATCTTTGGAATAAATCCAAAACAGAACCAAAAGTTCGTTAATTTTAGTCATTTTTATCTTTTAATACTATTTTTCTCAAAAGAGAGCGAAAAACTGTAAGCACTCCGTCGGAGAAAAGTTGTCGACTCACAGTCATAGCCATAATCACAATCAAAGACACTCTCAAATGACTGCATCCGAAGTGAAGACACCGCCAGAACTCGAAAAACTTAATGATTCTAAAGAAGAAAAACTACAAAAGGAGTCAATAGATGGCGACTGTTTAAGTGGTGCCACTAATTCAGGTCAACCCGACATTCAGATGACAGAACAATGTCATCGAGAGACCAGAGTCTATCCACATCCGGATCCCGACAGGGGTTACGTAATAGAGCTAACAGACCATCATCACCACCACCACAGACAGACCCCTCGCTCTCAATCTGTTATATATACTGTAATAACAGGCGATGGACTCCACAACTTTTGTGATGGAATTGCTATCGGAGTGGCCTTCGCTGGCAGTGGAATCAGTGGAGGTAATACTATAGACATCTATTCTTTGAAATAATTGATTTTGTGTTGAGGTGTGAGCACTACTATTGCCGTTTTGTGTCACGAATTGCCACATGAATTGGGAGACTTCGCTGTACTGTTAAGAGCGGGTCTGTCAGTGAAGAGGGCCATCATATACAACGTGTTGTCGGGTTTACTTTGTTTTGTGGGAATGACTATTGGAGTACTGTTTGGCAAAATGAACGACTCGTGGCTGAGCGCTGCCATCGCCGGAATGTTTTTATACATAGCATTAGTGGATATGATTCCACAATTAGACTGTTGTCCGACTCAATCGGAAACCACTCGAGCTTTTAAACTGACGGTTCAACTGATTGGAATCAGTATAGGAGTGGCCATTATGTCTGTCATTTCGATATACGAAGACGACATCAAAATTAATATTTAATCCAGACTTAGGCTGTGATATAAAAATGTCCTAATTTTATAACCAATACATTAGTCGAGGCTTAAGATAAAGACTCAGTTTATTTCAAATCATTTTCTAAAACTATTGAAAGTTCCAAACATAGGACTCATCAGAATTAAGTGTTGACACCTCTTCTGATAAGTTTTGGTCGCCATTAACTCCAATATTATTTTTGATGGATTCCATACAATTTAATGGTTCGATGTTTGGAATCAATGAAATTAAGTTTTTGTGGGAACACCTCTTTATTTGCTTTAAAAAACTGTGGTCTAAGAGCTGAGACGCTGTCGGCCTAACATATAGTTTAGATTTAATACAAATTTAAGAACAAATTTTAATACCTTTCAAAGGGATCGAAATTAAGACATAAATCGATAACAAATTTATGAAACGATGCGCTAAACGTTCGGTTTCTGTATTTTAAGTATTTTTCTCTTATTTCGGGAATCATTTCTGAAATAAAATTATAACTATTATTATAACAATAAAAAATTGATTCATAATTATTATTATTAATTAGTATTAGTAATAGTATTAGTAATAGTATGACTATACCTTCATTAGAAAGATTGCAAATCTCAGCACAGGTCGAATCTAAAGGTCGAGGGAATTGAGCGGTTAGTTTGTCTAAAAGCATTTCTGTCAGTTCCACGTCTTCGAAAGGGACGCAACCATTGGATAATTCACATAAAGTGATGCCTAAACTATAAATATCTGATTTTGCGTTATATCCCAAAAGGTTTTGTTCGAGTACTTCCGGTGCCAACCAAATCAAATTTGTTTCCGGTTTAAAAGGGTAGTGATGTATAGCTGTCTGCCATTTGCCGTCAATCATACAACTGGTCGAGTATTTCAAACCCGTTAGAAGACATCTGCCTTCGGGTGCGGTCACCACAATATGAGAGCCACGAACTGACCGATGAATTATTCCTCTCTTATGTAAATAAATGAGAGCCGACAAAACGTCCCGAACTATGAAAGCAATGGCCACTTCTGGTAAACCATAAGGTTTAGACAAATCACTTGTAGAACCGAAATGAGCCAAAGGAGTGATTGTCCACAACTCAAAACCGGTGACAAAAGAGCACAGAATTGGCATTAAATTCTTGTGTTTCAAAAGACGCGTTAATTTGATTTCATTGATAAGAAACTCGAGTTTTTCCATTTCCTCCAAATTTATTCGTCTCAAAGCATAGGTATCACCACTTGGTCTGTGTTTTACCACAAATAAGTTCTCATTTGATTTGATTTGTTTAACGCATTCATAAAATTGTTTAATTGATTCCAATTTTTGAGATCCAATTGTCTCAGGAATTGACTTATTTATCAAAGAATTCATAACTTATTTAAAACAAATTTATTAAAATTAATAAAAATTAAAATATATTTCAATTAATCGAAAGCTTTTGAAAACCAAAACAATAATAAATGTATGGATTCTGCGCTTTAAGAGTATTAAAGTTTTTGAGTTATCCCTTAACCGAAGTTAACCCCAAACCTGTTTGAGTCTACTTTCAGTTCTTTGAAGTGCTTCCAGTCCTGAGTGTAGTTCAAACGCGAGTCGACTAAACTTCAAAATACCTGCAAAACAAATTTAGTGAACCTAACAGTGACTACAAGTGATTATAAATGACTGTAAGTGACTCCGAAACAACTTCTTTGATGGCAGACAACGACTGAAACTTCTTTTTGTTAGCTTTTGAGCCAAAGAAAGACTTTTCTTAAAATTCAATTCAATGTTGTTTTTAAATCTTATAGTGTTTTATGAGTGAAATTAATAATATTATGATTGTCCGCAAACATAGAGTTTGTCTCATATTCTTATTTGTGACAAACTTTTCACTCAATTCGTGTATAAATAAAAGCGATTCAAATGTTTCAGAAGTTGTGGTCAATTCATTACAGACCTCAACCCAATCGTTAATTTTATCTTCAAATAGAAGTTTATCTGAGGGTAAGTTTTCATTTGTTTTTCCAGATTTTAATTACTTTGAAATGAATGCCAAACATTTCGATAATAAATAGTTTCGATGACTTTTGACGACTTCCTGTTTAAGAAAAGTAGTGAAAATCCAATGCATTCCAGTCTTTATCGACATTACGTTAGAATTTTTAAAATACTTGACTTTCAGTAAAACTCGTCCCTCAACTCAACCTCAACTTCGAGAGTGTCTCTCAATATTCAGTTTTTTCTTCACTCAAATATTTCGTGTATTAGTGTATGACTAAAGCCCTAATTATATGCTATTCGGCTCTTCGGCCCTTTAAAAAGCTTCCAATCTTTGGTTCTAATTTAAGCCAATAATTACCGATTAACAAATATTTGAAAATTTTAATATTCCGCTTTAAAAAAATTACCTATTCAAATTACCTTTCTCATTTACTTAAGAATTCATTTATTTATAATTTAGTTTATTTTGTGATTAAATTTAAATAATAATGACTTTTAAGACACAAAACTATTACTCTTTTAAATTAAAATAAGTTGAGATTTTGAGGTCAAAAAACTATTAGAAGTAAAATGTTTCCCCTATAAAATGCTTAACCCGACCACAGCCTCCGGTCAAGAGTTGTGGACATTAGTTTTAAAGTGTTTATTATCAGTAATTCATTAATAAAGAAGAAACAGATATTAATGTTGATAATCATCTTTTGAAAGAATGTTTTTCATTACATATTTCTCGTTTCAATTTTCTTTCCATTTGAGTTATAGTTAATAATCAATAACCCGTTCGTTGGCTTCAAATCATAAGTTTTATATCAAAAAATTTTGATTTCTTGAAATCAAGTATTGCTTTCTCTTTAAAACTGCGGTTCACTTAAAATGCAATTATTTTTTAAGTATTAACTTATGGTTTGGTTTTTATCGATTCTTTTATTTTTTATTTTCTGAGACCAATACAAGCGATCAAAACTTGTGAATTGGGAGGAGTCCTATCATTCAACTTATTTACTTAAATTTCTCATTTCAAGAACAAAGGAAAACATTTTCACAAAACCTTTAAATGAAGAAAATTTTCCCAATAAATTGGCAACAAATTAGATGCCATCCCAGAGGAAAAGCCTTCAATTCAGGCATTTGAAACAATTACAACAAATGAATGAATTAGTCATTCGCTTAAATTCATTTAATTTCTACAAATTTTCTCATAAAAACGATTAAAACTCATAATTGTTTTCATAATTCTTATGGAAAAGTGTTGACACGAAATGACTAATTCTGTAATTTTCTTAACACTTCTTAACTTTTTTTTTTCTCAAATCGAAATTTAAAATAAAATTTAAATTATTTAAACATTTCATTAAAGTAGCATGATCATTTTTATGCTCAGAATTATTGGCTAAAAATGAGCTATCTCCATTATATTTGTTAAAATGAGATAAAAATAATTTTTGTGTTAATTTCTCTTTAAATGTCTATTTTCTGAAGAGTTTATGTCATCGGTTTTAGTGATATATTTATTGAGATTTGAAATTACTTTTATATCATCTTTTAGGGTCTGTTAGTTATTTAGGCGACTATATGACCCGGATATATGTGATATTGTCAATGAGTAAATCACAATTGGAATGAGGGTTGGGATGCATTCAATATTCCTAACCATAAGAAATGTGTAAAAATTGTATTTTAGGTCATAAGTTCTAAAGCAGTCAATCAAAAGACAAAACGCTGTAAAAAGTTTTATTGTTTTCAGACACAAACGATATATTAAGCGTTGAAGACATTGAAGTGACCACTTATGCCACTATTGAAAACAATAACGACAGCAAAAGTTATATTTACGACCAGAGCTCTACTTCTCTTTCAAAAGAAGAAAATGAGGAAAACATTAATTCACCGAAAACTGATTCATATTCTTCTCCAAACACTTTATTATCGACGACGACATCAAACAATTCTAATATTAAATCCATTTCTCAGACAAACGCCAATCAAATACTTAACAAAACAAATGAAAAAACGTCTGAAACCGGAGAAAAGAGAAGAACAAATGCAAACCCTTCCGTCGATGATATAATTAGTGGTATTTTGCAATTGATTGGGGGTAATGTCAAATTGCCCCGACCCTCACTCACCAAATTATCTCCTTTGGGTCCATTCAGACCCGACCCTAACTTCTCCAATACTCGTATCAATAATAGAGGTCCGCCTAAGGCTCCATTTGTCAATCCTTTAGGCCCTCCATTACCTAATATAGTGCCTCCAAATGTTTTGATAGGTCCGGGAAGACCTGCCGGTATCGCTTTGCCGGTACTTCCCTCTCATTTAGGGCGACTGCCTCTACCATCAAATATAGTTCCAACAAAAACCTCTTTATCTATACCCGAGAGTGACGTCAGTTTCCTTTTGGGTTTAATTAAACCTCATATTAAAGACGATAAAGACTTTATTTCTTTAAAAAATTTGCCAAAACTTCAAACTTCACAAAACGATAAAACAAGAGATAAATTAAACACTGATTTGTTTAATAATCGTCCATCACTTCCATCACTTCCCGCTTTCACAGACAAGTTTTTGGCTAATCCATCAAAAATCCAAGAATTTATTCAATCAAACGCTTATTATTCAAATATATTTTCTTCGTTGTCCTCACATTTAGCCGAAGCGTCGAAAACAAGTATTTCTTTAAACAAATCGATTATCGAATCCGAAACTCAATCGACAGAAAAAACAAATATATCTAAAACTGTTTCTTCGTTTATAATTCCTAATCAAACAGAAAGTCCTACTCCGAGCGGACCCATTACTGATTGGGTGCCTCTTTTGGCCCCAACGAGTGTCACAACTGAAGGCATATCATCAGAGGAACCGATTATTATTACAATGCCTGACGAGCCCTCAATTTTTGAAGTCGTAGTTAAGCAACAAATGGGACCAAAGCCTACGTCCGCACAATCGTCGACTTCAATCTCTCCGACACCAGTTATTCCGAATACCCCTAATATAACGACAACCACTGATTCATTGGCCAAAACTATCGATAAAACATCTTTAAGTATGAGTTCAATCAGTACTTCAACAAATTGGAAAAATGAAACCAAAACTGAAGCCGAGATAGTTTATGGCAGACCGGCAGCACCGGTCAATACTACTTTGATTAATAAAGCGATCGCCCCCTCATTCACAACAAATGTCGACGAAATTATAACACTTTTAGGTTCGGCACAAATGTCAACAAATAATCAAAAGTCTTCCGCTAAGAATACTATTATTCCGGTGGGAAAACCTATAGTCGTTCCCGTAGAAATGGATGAGGTAAAGCCTCAAATCGGACCAAACAGACCCAATAATCGTCATTCGAACGTTGAAAATAAAGGGAAGCCTTCAATCAATTCTGTGCCGACATTACAGGTTGGCTCAGGAGTTACAGTTAATGGCGACGATTCTAATGACAAAAAAGGTATTCTTCAGCCGAGCGGTCAAAACACTCAAACCAAGCCTTTGATTGTACGAAGACCTCCATTTCGGCCGCGACCTAACGTCCCGATTGTCAGAATTGATACCTGTATTGTTGGCGATGACTCGACCTGTGAGGTAGCCCTCAATGAAAAGTGTTTGACAGAACTTGGCTTAAGTTCGTGTCAGTGCAGACCTGGATTTTCGCGAAACCAACCGCGAAGTCCGTGCGTTCCAATTATATCATTAGCTCTCTCTTTGAAAGTCGACAGAATTGGAGAAAAGAAACTTCAATTTAGTCGTAATTTACTGAACTCAGACTCTGAAGACTATCAATATTTGGAATATGAGAGCCTTCAGGCGATTAACTCGATTTTTTCGACATCGAAACTGAGTCGCGTCTATTTGGGTACAAAAATCAATCGTTTTTATTCAGTGGCCGGAAAGACAATAGTGAACGCAACCATTAACTTAGAACTAAACAATGGCACGAATACGCCTACAATCAGAAAATACGTTCAGCAGGACTTGACTCGAGTTATAGCTCTTCGCAATAATAACATTGGGGACAGTCAGCTATGGGTTGATGGCAGTCTTAACGCCATTCCCAGAGTAGAAGATCTCAACGAATGTTCTAATATTGAATTGAATGACTGTTCAAAACACTCGAAATGTTTTAACGAATTCGGGACCTTTCGATGTGAGTGTCAGTCGGGATATGAGGATAAGTTCGCTAACGATAGACTAAAATCGGGTCGTTTTTGTTCGTCGTGTTCTCCGCAGTACTGTTCCAATAGAGGCGAGTGTTTTGTAGTAAACGGAGAGCGTGAGTGTAAATGTAAGGGAAACTTCATTGGATCCAAATGTGATATCGACGCTGAAGTACTTGGCGTTGCATTAGGAGGCTCTGTGGCAGCGCTCATCATAATTATCATTACATTCTTATGTCTTTATATGTGGAAGTAAGCCATGCGTTCGATCGTTATCTCTAATGATTTTAAGACATTATTTGTTTTAACAAAATTTTTTCTTTTAAGTCAAAAATGGAAGAAAGAACAGCAAAAAATGGAAGCCATGAGTGCTGCCAGTGGTCACACCTTTAGGTAAGTTATATTCGGTTCACTGAAGAAATTAACTAATAATTTGGAAATAGTTATGTCAATAAACAGGCGGCCACTGCTTACAGACTCACTATTGACGATAGAATGAGATGGGCACAAATTGCTGAAGCCATGGCTTCAAACCCAACCTATTCTTCAAATTATTATGTCGTAAGAAATTAATAAACTATTTTTAAGAAATCATTCAATAAGAGTCACTTCCGCTAACTTTTGTTCTGAGCGGACACTCATACCATTCATACCATTTGAAAGTAAACGAATCGCTACAAACTTTTGTCTCTTTTATTATAAATTTTGGGTCACTTTTACTATAATTAGTTTATTATTATAATAAAGTTAGAGATAAGTATATTATACTCTGTAATAGAGTTTTAATTATAGAATTTAATTATAGAATAGAATAGTTTTAAGTAAAGTGTATTCGAGACCAAATGATCGGACTTTAATTAATCCTTTAACTCATTTGTGTTGTTTAGCCATAACTGACATTGAAATTAATTTTAATATTAAAACTAAAATTAGAATTTGTTCTAAAATGAGTGATAAATAACTAAACTAAAACTATTAACTAGTCATCAATGATGATGGTCAATTTATTTACCATAACCTAAAAGATTATTTTGATTGAAATAATATATACCTTTTAAATGTTTTGTAAATTATTGAGTATTCAGTAAATACTATTTCACTGAATTTGAAAATATTTTGATTTAAAATTTTTGATTTTCTGATAAACCATTTATTGATATATACAGAACCCGGAACAGTCTTCTAGTCAACATTTGAATCATGTTTATGCCACTCCTAATCGGGTCTCTTCCTCTGGAACTTTACTAAACGATGATTTGTGTGCCTATGAGTCGCGACAATACAGTCGTTCACTTCGGCCCAAATCACGACCGACTTCTGGATATTCTATTGTAAGTCAAATGTTTTTTTTATTCAATTGTTTAACGATTAAATGCGTCGAAAAATATTTATTTAGATTTATATTTATGTAACTCTTATTTAAATAAATCCTTTTTCTTATTTTGATTTTGTCTTATATTCGGCAGAAAAACAGCGGAAATGAAAGCATTTATAACGAAACTGAGTTTTCGACGCGAGAAATGATATACTCTCCGACACATTTAATTCCTGCCCCGCGTTCGCAGTTCTCTTATTCATAGTTTATTTATTTATTAATTTAATTGTAAAACACATTAACTTATTTAATAAAAGTTTTTATACATTTGATTGTCGTTTAAAATCCGATTCAAATTCACTTCAATTCAATTCGTGAGTATTTCGAAGTTCATTACATTCAGGTTTAATACACGATCGCAGAGTCGAGTCATGACTAGGAATTCAATCGTGAGAACAGGTTATGTTGTTTTGGCTCATAATCATCATCGCTTTCCAAACGGAAGACTGTCCTTTCACAGCAATTCACTCTTTTCGAGGTCATTCAAGAGAGGAGAGAGAGAGAGAGAGAGAGAGAGAGAGAGAGAGAGAGAGAGAGAGAGAGAGAGAGAGAGACCACACATAAGAATTTATTAAATAAACTATACTTTTGCTGAACATATGTTTGAAAGTCATTAATTAAAATCATATTATCAATGAATTAATAAAACACCTGATAAAAAGAAACATGCTCAAAATTTATAATATCAAATACAATGTTTTTGTTTTTTGAAATTGTTTATGGTCATTATAGCAATTAGTATTTATTCTTTGTATTTATTTAATTTTTATTTATAACCAAGGTAATAATTTCAAACAAATTTACATAAATTTTCATCATTTCATTTAATCTGAAACAAAAACTTATGATCAATGATAAATGATCCTGGATATATTTCATTTTAAAAGATCTTAATTTTAGTTTTTTTTAATGTGTTTCAAATCAACGAATTTTATTTTTTGGTAGTTTTTAATAATAATAATTTTTTTTAATGAATTTTCTCTTTTTATTTAATTATTTGTTGTTCTCAAAAATTAAGAGAATGTCATTTAATAATCTTATATTTTACACATTATTTTATTTTCATTTTTATTCTAAGTTTTGAAGAAATGATTTTCTGATGAATTCAAATCATTTAAAATACATTTGTAGAGATATTTTTCAAATTGAATGTCTCCATTTGGATTATAAAGCTAGACAGGGATTAAATTTTATAAATTTTATACACTAAGAAAAACATAATAAATGATAAATTTTATATTCGAAGACATTTCAAATTGTTTGCAATTCTCTTAAACCCCTTTTCAGTTGTATCTAAAAAAGATGAACAAAACTTTTGATAAGAAAATGAAATTATTTACAGATCACTACAAACTAGTTTGAAATTTGAAAATGAGAGATTGACCCGACTCTTCATTAGAAACTATCTAATTTGTTATTTTAATTTAATTATAATAAACTTAAATAACACTATAATTTGAATCAAATAGAATTTGATTAAAACCATTAATTTATATTATAACCACATTTTAACATAAATGAGACTCAACAGTAACTTCAAAGAAATGAGTGACAATCGATAAGAATATAATGACATTTATTAATGAGTATAAATTCACACATATTTTTATAATTAATATTAAATAATTGTTTTAATCAAATGTTATTCGACTCAAAATATTGTTTTACTTTAGTTTTATTAAATTAAAATTATCATTTTTGAATATAATCCTAGGTTAATTAATCAGTGTTTCTATCGGTATAAAAGTAATATCGAAAATTACATGACTTTAGAGGGCAATAGAGTCCAACAAATGCCGTCTATAAACTGATGTTAGGAAAAGTGATGTAAATGAGTAAAATCCCAAACAAATTGTTTCATCACTTTAAGAGAAAATAAACAAAAATATTGTCGTTTAAACGATTAGATGTGAAAACGGCATCAGTTTTATATACGATAAGAAAATACATCCTTTTATAAGAAATTGACGTCAAAAGAAATACTCGACTTTTCCTTTTGGTAAAACTCAAAGAAATAATTCGGAAGTATTTGTTATTTGACTTTATTTTATGGATTGATTGTAATGTGTGTCAAATCTTTGATTCAAATAAATCGTTTATCATTTGAATAGAATCCCATTTAAGTAAATAATTTTTATTACAATTACGAGATGTCATATTTCTTATTATTTATCGCTTTATCGGTAAAATTTAATCAAATATCTAATACTGAAGTCATAGTTTAGAAATTCACATCAATTTGTAATTATTTTATTATTATTTTTTTAAAATTTTAGTTTGAAATTTAAATATTAATAATATTATATTATAAAAATATGACATTTCTTATGACCAAAATTTGTTGTAAGACTTCTTTCTTTCATCGATTAAAACTATTAAAATTATATTTTTTTAATTCAAATGCAGGAAATATCATATTAACTTGCTAATATTTTGGTGAAAAAAACTAATTGAACAACTTTTAAGGGTTAATTGACCAAGTAAGTAATATTATAAATGAAAAAAATGTTACAAATATTAATTAAAACGACTCTTAATGTATTCAAAATCATTTAGTTTTGTGTTAATTCATTTAAAAATGAATGAAATTTAAAATAAGTTTGCATTTCATAGTTTGCAATTTGAAAATCTTAAGTTTCATAGTTTGCAAGGGTATTGAAAACTTGAGTTAAGAGTCATAAGACTTAACAGTTTAGTCATTCTTTTCAAATAGAATTATGAATAACGAAATGATTTTTTAAAAATAATTGTTATCAAAAGTAACTGTTGTTAAACGCAAAAAAACATTTAAAAAATGATTTATAAATTAAATTAAATGAATCTCTAAATTTGAGTCTTAAATAATATAAGTTATATTCGTTTTTGTCTATAATTTGATGATTTCAATAACTATTAAGAATTTTGTAAAAGTTGTTAAAACAGTTTGTTATTTGTTGTAATTTCTTAATATTCTTAATATAATATAAGGAGTTTTCATAATCGAAATCATTTTTTTACAAATAGTTATTGAAATGATCAAATTGTAAATTAAAACAAATGATACTTCCAAATATTTTTGTCAATAGATATGAGAATTCAGAAAATTATGATTAAAGAAACTTTGATTTGATTTAATTAAATCTTTAATTGAGTGCATATTTTGGTCTCACATTTTTCTCGTATTTGAGAATAAAACGCTTTCATAAAACTTTGTTCTCATTTCTTAAATTTGTTTAAAATCGGTAAGTCATAAGTCATAAGTCATAAGTCATAAGTCTATGAAAGTCTAAGAAAAATAATTATTGAAATAATTATGAATATAATATGATTTGTTTTTATATTGACTATAGTCTATAGTTATTTGATATAATAATAGGATTGTATTAATTTATAATAATTTATAAGTTATTTCTATAGACTATAAATTATAGTTTTATTTCTAAAACATTTAAGTTTTAAAAAGAAATTCAAATTAAAAAATATTTGACTTTTAATGACTCGAATTAAAAGTAATATATAAACTATAAATGGTATCCATAGGGGCTGATCGAGTGGTACTTCTTCTGTGCGAATCGTTGGTATTAAATACAAACGAGTTTTATTTGATTACAAAGAGAAGAAGACTTCTCACAAGAATTGAGGGAAAGTTGTCTGACAAGTATTGAGTGCTCTCAAAGTCACTGATCTTTCTTCTCAAAGTCTTAGACATTCAGAAGAGAGTGGAGTCGATTCAAACACATTTCCCAAATGTTATAATAATTGAAAGGTAAGTTTAAATAGTATTCAATAAATCGGTTCTTCAATTGTTTTAACCCTTTGAATGTTGTATCAAGGTATATTTTTATATGAAAAACGTGTCATTTCTTTTCGCTATTTTATAAAAGAAATCAGTTTTTATGGCTTTTAGTAAGAGTACAGATATTTTATTATTATCTCCGCTTTGTTTTCAATTTGAGTAATAAAACTCTTAATTTATAAAATTCATAGGAATTCATAAGAACTGATAAAATGCGGATTTTATGGCAATAAATACGACTTCAAACAAACTTTGGTTTGGAATAACTCATCGAAAGTTAGAATTTCACACTTTTTTTGAAAATTCGAGTTAAATGTGTTAATCATTTGAATCAAATGTCTGAATAATATAATGAAAATACGTAACACAACTCTGACCACTGTTTTGCTGTTCATCCCGTTTCTCATAATTATCACTCTTTTAAAAAGTAAGTCAATATTTTTTATAATTTCAATCATATCCTAATCCTAATGTCATTAATTCAGTTCAATTCAATCAATTTGAGTAAAATATAAATTGTTTTTTAATTTAGCGCTAAATTTATTAAAATAAAAAGTGACTGAACTTGACTTCATTATTGGCACAAATTTTTGTTTTATTAAAATTTTTATTAAATCGAAAGTTAATTATAATTTTTAATAAATAAATTCTAAACAAAATTTCGTTAAAAAGTTATCCGAAAATAATAAGTGAGTGTTTAAGTGCTTCAACTGATGTTCACTTCATTCTAATTATTCAATCGTTTAATCATTTAATTAATAGTTTTTAAGAATTTTTTGTTTGGAAAAACTTAGGATAAAGTTTAGATTAAAATTAGCTAGATTATTAAGTTAGCATTTCTTTAATTTAAAATTTTTAATTAGAATTTTTAACAAATTTAAGTGATTATAAAGAAGACGAATAAAATTGAGATGATATAGTCTTGGTCTTAAATTGGTCTTAAATTCATTCATTTTGATAAATGCTTTTAATGTTATTTAAACTTTACTAAAGAATTTTGTTTTTAAATTTGAATTATATTGAATAGTTTGAACTGAAATCATTGTTTGAATGAATCATGCTCCTTTTTGGCAATTCAGTGCAATTTTTTCTAATAAATTAAGATTTAAATAGAAATTCTTTTTAAGTGAAATATTTTTCATTTGAAAAATAGTAGAATTTTTAAAGAATTGATTAAATCATTTTAAACGAAAGCAATACTTTATAATTAAAAATGATTTCATTGAAAGCGATTGAATTTATTATCAAATGTTTGCGTCAGTCCTATAATCAGTGCTTTATTGGAATTACAACTCATTCATAATAATAATAATAATTATAATTATATTTTCAATACAATGATTACAAGGTTTTTCACTGAAGATAAGGACAACACTTACCTTAATATACAATAAAAACTCCGGATTTGAAAACTTTATTTATTTAAAGTGAGATTTTGACGACAAATAGAAAATCATTAAATTTATTAATATTAACGCAAATAATTGTTCTAATAAGAAATGAGCAAGGTATCAAAGCTTTATTGAGTAAATTAGAAATCTTTAAATGAAGAAAATCAAGATTTAAATCAATTGAAGACATGATTTGTATGGATTGTAGTCTTTACTCGAATAAATTAAGTTAATAAGAGTTAAATTGAAGGATAGGTTTGTTTTGACAATTAATTATAAAACAGTTTGTAAACAAGGTAGTTTCCATTTGATAAATAATCGAAGTTTGGCTAAAATCTTTCTAATATATTAGAGAATTAATTAATAAAATTGAAATGTTCTTGGTTAATTAGTTTGCATTATTGTCTGATTATAGGAAATACCTTTTATTTATGAATTTAATTGATTTCCTTGTATTCGGTGTCAAATATTTTGCCTCCAAATAAACTTTTGATACTTTTAGGTTATATACGATAATAAACACCGATTTATACGATTATTATGACAACAAATGACTTATATTTTATAAACAAAAGTTAGTTATTGTAACTAACTTTTTTGAAACCCTTCCCTTAAATTGTTTTAAAATGTAAAAGAAATATATTTATTTGACAAAAGATTAACAAACAGTGAATTCAAATTAATATAAAATTATATTTATATAATTAAAGGTTTTAATGATTAAAAATAAGATAATTTAAATAAATGTTTTACCCTTAGGTTCAACCAATAATTCAATTAGTTTTCAAGAAAATGTGTTCACAAATAATTTGGTTCCGACATCTCAACGGATCAGTGAAACTGAAGATCAGCACAAGACTCAAAGTCAATGCAATTGTGTCTGTGATAGGAGTGAAAGAAGTGATAGAACTGATAGAAGTATGACTTCTGAAAAAACAACTTATAATGAGTTATCTGACGATCGCTTCGATATAACAACTGATGACTCAAACACTGATTCAAACAAAAGACCCGAAACGAAGTCAAAGAAAACCATAATTTTTGTGATAACACCGACATATTCGAGACCCACACAAATGGCAGATATGACACGACTTTCACAGACTTTAAGTTTAGTTAAAGATTTGTTTTGGATCGTAAGCGAAGATTCTTATGTCCGCTCGCAGTGAGTAATCAATTCAAACATATCTTAAATAATATTTTAAATAAAATAATTAAAATTTAAAGTCAGGTCTCAGAACTCTTGAATAGAACTAACATTCCGTCCGTCCATTTATTGGGTCCGCGACCCGTCACTCATTTGGACAAAAGGAGTGGTCGGGGGGTCTCTAATAGACTCAAAGCTCTACAATATCTCAGAGAAGTTTATACAAACAGTGGTCAGGAGGGGGTCCTCTACTTCGCTGATGACGACAACGCTTACGATATTAGACTTTTTGAAGAAATCAGAGACACTAAAAAAGTATCGGTATTTCCTGTGGGTCTGATCGCAAAGTTAGGTCTTTCCACTCCTATAGTCAATAATAAAACGGCAAAAGTTATTGGATTTCACGACCCGTTCATAAGTCGCCGAAAATATGCAGTGGATATGGCGGGCTTTGCTGTTAACCTGCAACTATTCCTGAGTCGTCCCAAAGCAACGATGCCCTACAAAGTCGGTTACGAAGAGGACTATTTCATCAAAAGTCTTGGCGTACAGTTTGAAGATCTCGAACCAAAAGCCAAAAACTGTACTCAGATACTGGTCTGGCACACAAAGACCTCCCCATCCGTTGCACCTAATTATACACAAATGACAAAACAAAAGGCATATAACGAAACTAATTTACCACAACTTTATTACAATACACTTAAATAAGATTTCGTGCCATCAATTCATCAAATTTTGTATTTATTAAAAACATAAATAAATAAAAATATTTTAAACCACAAAAAGCATAAAAACAATTCAATTCCTTTAAAGTCATAAATGTTTTGGCCCTAAAAAGGGCCGTTTGTTTGTCAGTTG
>JAQFZM010001121.1:0-20898 GCA_034695785.1 Galumna obvia | reverse complement strand
GTGCTGAAATTTAGTACTTTTATTAACGTAAGCTTATATCAATCCAATGGCCTCTTTAACTTTGAGTAATTCAATTGTTCCAATTATGTCCCTTTATTGATTAAATCACAAAATATTTAAGGTTACATCTCTTCCAAATTGCTATAAGGGTTACCCTTTAGATCTTTTTTACAATAAATTTTGATTTTCTTAATAGAATTTTTTATTTCTTAACCAATTTTGTAGATATTGGTGTCACTTTAAAAAGCAAATATTCCCCTTTTAATATCATATAAATATTATAATAAAAATGGAAAAATTTATATATAAATATTGGAAAATATGCCATTTTTTGACAACTTTAAAAATAATTTTAAATCGATAAAATTTTTATTTGATTTATTTTATAAAATCCAACTATTCTAGACCACTTTAGTGAAAACCAGCTTAAAATCTAACTACCCATTCAAAAATTATAAAGGTTTTGCTTCCCATATATATCCTAGTTAGTTATATCCTCGACTTTATATACTGAAAATGTTTAAAATAATGTATAATCAAAATAAAAATATATTCTCCAAAAACAAGAGTTTATTAATAATAGTATAAATTCATTCATTTTGTATTATTTATTATATAAACTTTAAATGTTTGGCCCAAAATTTAGTAAATTATATTAAATAAATTATAGTACTATCGATTAAAGTTGTATTCATAAATAATTTATTTTAAATATCAATAAAATTATTTAAACAATTAATCATAAAAAGTCGATTCATATAAATTTAAATTATTATCAGAATTGAATGAATAAAATTAGTAAAACTCATTAAATTAAACTAAATTAAATTATATTATATTATATTATATTATATTATATTATATTATATTAATATATTTTCACTTAAAATTATTTAAAAAATAACCTTGCTAATAGCTTAATTAAAAGTGTTTATATCTTCAAACATATGTTTTCATTTAATAAAATCTTATTTAAATCTTTAATTTAATATTTTGTTCGATTAAAATGAAATTCTTTTAATTTTTAAAAATATTTTTATGATTTTTTAATGAATTTAATTTGTATTTCGAGGGAAATGTTTTTTAGTGGTTTTTAACGACAAAAATAAATGAATGATTTGTAACACATTTCGGATACAATTCTTATAGCTTTGTATTCAATGCTATAAATAATTGGTTTCACTTTCGACTCGAATTTCGTATCGCTTTCTCTAATGTCTAGAAAATAGAGTGAAGAATGAGTTTTATTGAAGAGAACAGAACCTAATAATTGAAGGCATGGTATCGACTCTATGGTTGCCAAGCGGTGAACTGCAGACTCTGGCGATCGATGGATCGGCTGCGCCTCAGTTTATATATTGAGTAGAGGACGGCATAAGCGAACCGCATATTCTGTGCAATGTTTTAAACGCTTTAGTCTCGAAAATGGCTACGAATATGTCTCTCAATCATGTCTTCATTGTCTTCAGAAATATTATTATTTTAAGTGCTTTGCTTTTCGGTGTAATCACAGCCACAACTCAGGCAGAAGTCATCTTTGAGGCCGCTTTTCAGGGTTTGTTCACTAATCATATTTTAATACAATTCTTAATCATTTATTGCCAGAACTCTAATCAAAGCCTAAAATGTTTTGAATTATAATTTTTAAAAATATTTTAAAATATTAATTAATTATTAAAACAAATTAAATTCTAATCGATTAGAAAATAAATTAAAATATTAATTACTTTTTATGAAATTCCTTTCACTTTATTTATAAAATTTAATTTTTATTAACGAAAAGTATTAAACACCCTTTCCTTTCAATAAATAATATTTTTATATATTTGGTATAAATAAAAAAACATTAAAGAGATTAAAGAGATTTATTAATATCAGAATAGACTAAAATAAAAGACAAAATATCATTTTTTCAAATTCAAAACTTTTAATAATTATTTGTATTCACTTTTTTTTAATAATAATTATTGTAGAAACTTTACATTTCAATTGAAATCCGGAATTTTTAAAACCGATTAGACTTAAAAGAAGGTTTTGCCAAAAGTGTTTGCAACTTACAAAATTAAGAATTACATGCTTAGAATTCATACGAAGAGTAGTAATCTATGGAAGAATAATCCTTGATCAAATTTTGTTTTCCAATTACGGATAATAAGCAAAAAACAAAATAAATGATTAGTTTTGTAGTTCTCATTAAAGTTTACTTTCTTCAATCGAAAATCAATCGAAAACTAATCCAAACAACTTTGATCTCAAAACTACTGAAATGCAAAATTTGATTAAACAATTATTGTTTTACCTATTATAGTGAAACTATCTTGTTATTCTTTTCTTCTTCTAGCTTTATGAGTATTTTTCCAGGAAAAAATTCCAAGATATGTATTCCTCGAATCTTTCTAGAAATTTTTCAGTCATGGGATTCATATTAATTATAAATTAATTCCGTTTCATTAATTTAAATGGATTTAAAAAATGATTAAAATTAGTAAAATAGAAATAAAATAATTTAATTAATTAAAATATTGACTTTAAAATTGTATACCTTATTATATATTTTGAATTAATATTATTATAAGCTTTGAGTGGGTCCTCACATATTCTATAAATTGTATTTAAATTTTAATCCAATTGAGAGAAACTTTGAAAAACTTACTAGAAACTATTTTGATAAATTGATTATGTCAAACTTTACATGTTTATGTTTAATACAAGAATAAAATTGTTTGTAAAAATCTCATAAATGACATCAACTAATAAATTATACAAAAAATTTTATAAACATTTTTTAAAAGCATTTAATTTCCATAAATTAAGAATAATATAAAAATTGTATTTAAAACGTTAAAATTTTATTTATTAATTATAGGGGAGTGCCGGACAAGTGGTCCTTGTCAACAACTCTGCTTTGACTTACACGATGGGACATTTGAATGTGCTTGCAATAAAGGCTATACTCTTGATAAAAATGGATACAGTTGTGTCGGTTAGTAATTAATTTCAATATTTATCATTAGTTCAACGATTCATTACTTAGGATTCAATATTTAAAAATATTTTTTATTTTTACAAATAAATAAATGTTTTAATAATTATTTAACTTAAAACTACTTTTCTATAAACAATAAAACTTAGAGTCAATTAATTTATTGGAAATTTGATAAACATATGTACATCAGTTGAAGTCAATTAATCAATTTTTAATCAAATTTGTGCGTATATTATATGAGATGTGTAGGCATATCAAAATTATTCATATATAACATTATTTGAATGAGCAAGGAAAACTTTAACAGAATAAATTTTTCCTTTGATAACTTAATGTCAACAAAACAACTCATTAAAAAGTAGTGGTGAGTCTCGAGGCTAAAATCTATTCTCAAGTCTCGGAGAGAATATACTCGAGTCTCGAAACTAATGCAATATTTTTAAAATATATAAATTATTGTTTATCTTAAATAAGCATTAATTTGAAGATAATTGCGTTCAATAATTTGATTCAATCAATTCCTCTGATATCAAAATACTTATGACGATATACTATAGTATATACTATACATGTATACTATTATAAAATCGTAAATGTAGTGAAAAAAAACTCTTAGTCAATACATGTACTTGGTCACTGCATTAATTAAGTATAACAACATACAATGTAATTGACCATGTCACTAAATTGCTTGATCTACAGATTCACAAAATTAAACATAATTTAAATCATTTTAATTAAAGTATTTTAGACATAATTTGATTTAAGTTATATTAAAAATGTTAAGTCTCTACAGTTAAATAAAAGTTGAATGATTTGAACTTGGTGATCACTTGGTGATTACCCACTCATCACTCACTTATCGTTACTCATCATTGAGGATCCATTTGTGTTGCTTTAAATTAGAGTTTAAGTTCAACCCATAAGTTGTTTTGTGTTAAGAGTTTATCGAGAAAAGTCATCAATGAAATGCTTGAAAATGTAAAATCCCAGCGCTCTTCTCCTCAAGAGATCACATCCTTTTGTCATTCCTTTCCATAAGAAATAAGTTTTAACTTATTTTGAATAAACTTTTGAGAGAATATGTTTTCAATAAGTAGTTTGAAATTCGATTTACTGTTACATAAAGATTGAAGACTTAGTGAAGTGCTGTCAACCATAATATTGACAGAACTTCAGTTAAACATATAATCGATTCATTCAATCGAGAACTACAAACACTACTGTATAATAATAATTATAATTTGTAGTCATTGTCTACGACTTAAATCCAATTTTCTTTACACTTCAATTACTCTTCAATTACTCCTCAATCGCTTAAACTTTAGTTCAACCGTAATATCTGTGTTGACTCTAAACATCTGTCGCATCCCTTTAACTTTTTTGAGTACCTGTTTATATAAATCATCTAAATATCAGTTTTAAGATAAGAACTTCATTATTATAACTCCTATGTATTGCAGTGAAGTATCCTTTAAGAGCATTGCATCTCATGTCAGCCATAGATTATATAATTTATATTTAGTCCAATAATACCTCTCATTAAATGATTTTAATTTTAATTAATAATTACCACTAATTTGTCTCAAATTATGGCTAATTTTAAATAAAAATGTTTTTGAATTTTTATCAGAAAATCATTTGAATGAATTCAATTCAACAAAAAACACGAAAAAGTCTTTGAGGAATAAACAACTATTTCTGGGGAAATATATTCATAATATTGTGTTCGACACCACTGAAGATGAATTGGAAGAGTTAAGTGCAGAAGAAAAACCAGTTTTTTATTCGTGTCTTGAAGTTGAATGTGAAGCCGGAGGGCTCTGCATATTAGATGAAACTCATTCAGATAAAAGAATTAGATGCAGATGTCCTCTGGGAAGGGGAGGTTTCTTCTGTGAGAAACGTAAGCCATTACTTAATAGATTTCTTTAAAATGTAAAACAAATGTCATTTTGTTTTTTGTGGACAGCCGTAGAAATTCGGTTTCCGCGGTTTAGAGGAACCTCTTATTTGGCGCTCCCAACTCTTAGGGACGCTCACAGATCGATGCAAATCAACATTGAATTCAGACCCGAACACTATAACGGAGTTTTACTCTATAGTGGAGAACAGCAGACTCTGGAGGGGGACTTCATTGCACTCATTATCAATCAAGGATTCGCTGAATTCAGGTCTCAATCACTTTCATTATAAACTTCTCATAAAATTTACATTTTGTTAGAACTAAAATATAACCTCTAAAATGAAATGAAGTAAAAATTGTTTACTTAAATATTAGTTATAACTTATAAGTTATAACGAGATATAGGAAAAATTAAATTAAGATAAGCTTACATTTAAAACATGCTAAGAATATCCATAGAAAATTTCCAAGCTCAAATAGATAAAAAAAATATGTTTGGGTTTGTTTAGGGTAAATTTATAAAAAATATTAGTGTGGAAAATTTTTTTCATATTACTTAAATATCTATTTCAATTTATTCATGGTGACTTTTAATCTATTAGGCTTTAGTTAAAAAATGCATCCAAGGTCAAAGTAATGTAAACATATTTGTTAGCAAATTATTTCTCATATAATTTTTCCTATTCTTGGTTATAACTTATAACTTATAAACAAACCCTTAGGGATGGCGAAAGGTCGAGGCTCGGTGGTAGGGTAGGGTATTTTGGGGAAAATCCTAGGGGCATTAGAGGGCGGGTATTTTTCAAAAACCTCAAAAACGTCGATTTTTGCACTATTTAGCTTCTTAGTGCTATTTTAGGCTATTTAAAGGTTATTAAGTGCTATTAATTGTCATCTATACATAAAATTTCACTCAAAAAACAATATTTCGTCTATTTTTCACTTAAAACTGGGGTAAAAATCACTATAAAATATCGATAATTTTGATGAGAAATTGAAGTTTAAACAATTATTATGGTATAATTTTGTCTAAATTACTCATTTTCTCTAAAATTTTGTAAATTTTTTCTGAATTCTATACAAAATAGGAGCCGGCGCTTCGCCCCGATTTTTCTAGGGGAGGGGAGCCTACAGCTGATTTTTTCTAGGGGGGGTATTTTGCCAATTTTGGCCTCGTAGAAGGGTATTCGGGAATACCCCCCTTTCACCATCCCTGCAAACCATTTATTTAAACCTTTCAAATATCAGTTTCTAAAAAATTATTACAGAGATTGACCAAGAGTTCAATTTTAATTAAATTCAAAATCAAAAAACATTTTACAATAAATTTAATGAAAAGTCAAAGAATAACCTTATCTTTGAATGTTTGGCATTTATTTTTGTAGAAGTAAGGTTCTAGATATATTTAGAAAATATCTAGTTCACAATTAATAAAGATTACAACATTTGTTTAACATTTGGTTAAAAATTAATTTTATTATCTTTTAGTTTATCCTTTTTTGAAATAAAAGTTAGTCATTAGATGACCACTCCTTCAATAATGAAAGAAATAATAAGCCGTTTGTTATATAAATAGACTTCACATGAGTTTATAATAAGTATTTTCTCTGAAAGTTTGACTGAATATCAATAAAAGAGGTTTAGAATAGAATTAGTTTAATTGAATCAAATATCGATCAACAATAGGTTTGACTGTGGAATGGGTGATGGCGTCATAAGAAGCGATTTACCCGTTATTCTCAATTCTTGGAACACATTAACTATTTATAGGGATGGATGGACTGCATGGATGCAATTGAATCAGGGACAGCAAATATCAGGACAATCTAAAGGCCTCTTCTCCAGAATAACTTTCCGTTTGGAAACATTTTTAGGCGGTTCCCCAAACATCACACAAATAGCCAAAAGAGTTCATTCAAACACTGGTTTTGTTGGATGTGTTCGTGCGCTACAAATAAATGATAGGAATTATGATTTTCGTTCAGACAATAGGGGGGATACCATCGATGGAGTGGATATCGGTTCGCATCAATATTTTAATGCTTTTATATATACAAACTTCAAATGTTTGACTAATGACTGCAATTTTAACAGAAATGTGTAGTTCTGACGTTTGTAATAAGATTTCATGTCTGAATGACGGACAGTGTGTCGCAGTTGCACCCGACACAGGCATTTGTTTATGTCCTTTGGGTCAGAATTATTATAATTTATTTATTTATTTATTTTTATATAAATAATTTCAGGTTTTGCCGGCGATTACTGTGAAATCGGTTCGTATTTTATTTAATTAAATAAATTATTTTTAAAAAAAAACTTTTCATTTAATAATAATTTATTGAATTATAGAAACGGATTTCACGACGCCTTCAATGAACGGATCGTCGTATTTACAATTTCCAGGATTAGGACAGAGTTTCCTCTCTTTTATTGAAATTAAAATAGTTTTGAAACCGCGTTCACCGAATGGTCTTTTTCTATATAACGGCGACAAAATGGACGGCAGCGGAGATTTTATATCATTAAATTGTGTCAATGGATTTGTAGAATTTCGCTTTGACTTAGGGTCTGGTCCTGCAATCATTAGGTCCGTCTCTTTCTTTCTTTCTTTTATATAATACATTAGAAAAGATGTTTAATAATTGGAAACCACAGAAGCCGACATCCGATCGCAATGAATGAATGGCATACAGTTGTGATTTCACGCACCGGTAGACAAGGAATGCTGAGAGTCAACGATCAGACACCTGTCATATCACACTCTTCGGGAGCCTTTTCCCAGTTATCGCTATCATTAAATCTATTCATTGGAGGCGTTCCTGAATTCAAAGACGTCCAGAGAAATGCTTTCGCCTCTAATTTATTCGTCGGTTGTATTCAAACTCTAATTGTAAACAATCGTCAGCTCATGTTATTAGAAGAAGCGCTTTCAGGAGTCAATGTAGTCGATTGTCCTCATCTCTGTAATAAAGAGCCTTGCTTAAAAGGAGGACGATGTGAACCACGTCTGGATCAATACATATGTCACTGCCCTTTGAAGTCTTTTGGCACAAATTGTGAAAAAGGTATGTTTTTCCACATTTATTCACTTTTGTATTATATTTTTGAGTAATTTATGTTTAATACTATTCATTCATAAGTCAAATGACAATCAAAGAGGAATTCAAACAATTGAATCCAATATTTCTATGAAGAAAGAGATAAATCAGAAACAAATAACAAATTCATGTTCTTTGCATTCACTCAGAAAATCATATATCAAAAAACAAACCACTCTTTTGTTGCCAATAAATCTCTTATTTTAAGACAAAATAAATACCAAAAAATGCATTTTATTATTAAACGAATAATATTTCACTTAAAAATAGTCACTTATTTGTCGATTTGAGAAATTAATCAAAAGATAATTAATATTTTCTATATTTAAGTTGAGTTTATTTTCATTATAAGAATTTCAAAATCAAAAAAATAAAAATAAAATTTTATTAAACTAAAGCTTCAAAAGAGTATTTCAGATGACATTTAAAATGACATAAAGTCCGCCTATTTTTCTATTTTATTTCTTCGTATTTTCAGATTATATTATATACTTTTAGTCATTTCTTATTCCTTAGCATTAATTTTAACCAAAGAATAGTTTAACTAAAGAATAATAAAATACAGTATACTCTGTGGGTTATGAAGTCGTCTGTTATGAATCTCTGTATCTAATGAACAAAAATTGATAGATTGGAGGACTCGCTATACCTTTGAATGTTAAAAATATTGTCTGTTATGAAGTCGTGTGTTGTGTGTTATGAATAGATTTCACAGCATTTATAGCATCAAAATCTGTCTGTTATTAATAAAAACTGTAAAGTATGAAACAAATTATTTTGAAATTTATTATTATTATTAATATTATTTTTTATTGGGATGGCCAAGCTCAAATTTACAAAATGTATTGTTAATTTTGACTACTTTTCTCTCGAGAGAGGGTATAAGGGGTACTTTTAAAATGGCCGATAAACGTATACAAGGTAGTTTAATGCAATGTTTTCTTTCATTTATGCATGCTTTTCATTCAAATTTAATCAATTATATCATATTTGAGGCAATAAATTAAAAATTTAAATTTAAAAATGAATTTTTCAATGTTTTTAAAATTTAGAGAAAAAACTAAAAAAACCAAATTTTAAGACATCGATGAAGAGTTGTTCAATGTTTATATGAAGTCAAATCTAATAATTCAAACATTTTTTAGCCACTAATCATATGATTCGTTCAAAACAGAGTTAAATTACTAATCTTTTTAGTAAAATATAATAATTTTATTTATATTATAACAGATTTTGATAACTATTAAAAAAATATTCAAAATGTGTCATTTTGTCTGTTATGAACAACTGTGTGTTATGAAAAGATTTCCATGGCATCTGCCTCTTCATAACAGACAGAGTATACTGTATAGAAAAACCAGTTTTTAATGATTTCATATTTCAATTCTTAAAGTCATTATTTTTTGAGTTTATAACTCAAAAAGTTATGGGAATTAAATTTTATGGTAAATAAACAATAAATTTACTTATATTTTCAATTTTTGCTCAAAAAAGACAAAAAAAATCGATAAAAGTATTTATTAAACGATTAATCAAATAAATATTATTATTCATCAAATATTTATTTATATTTAAAATAAAATATTCATAAAAAAAACGATTAGTAGTAATAGTTGGCAACGATTACAACTCTTTTTGTTAATAACATTAACAGTAAAATATAAATATTTAGTAATATATAAAATATTTGTAAAAATGGAAAAATAATATATAATTCAGTGATCTATAGATTCTATATTAACCGATTGATTTAATTAACAAAAGGTATCGACGAATTGAACACAAGTCCAATGTTTTATGGGAACAGTTATTTCGAATTCAATGACCAAAATATTCTTAAAAGAATTAAAGGAATGAAAACAAATATTGAACTGAGAATTCGTGCCTTTAGGTCTGTATTATCACAAATGATTGAAATCAACAAAATTGAAATATTTTAAAGCCCTGAAGGCGTCATATTATGGACGGGTATTCCAAATGCAAGTGGTTTTAGTGACTGGTTCTCTATAGGACTAATTGGTGGACACTTGACTCTGGCCTATGATTTGGGTATTTAACATTTTTGAAACTTTAATAAATCGATGAAACATTTCTTATTTTTTTGAAATAAGGTTCGGGTGAAGTGAAAATTATTTATAATTTGACCCGAATTGATGACGGGTTGTGGCACTCCATTCAAATACATCGTTTCAAAAGAGAGGCTTCAATTAAAGTTGACCACAATATTGCCTATAAAGGAAAATCTCCTGGATTCAAAATTCAATTAAATTCAAAGGGAAATCTTTTCTTAGGTATTGAAGGAAATGTTGTTTTCAAATAAAAATGATTTTATTTTTCAGGCGGTTTAGAGGATACTCCCATTCAAACTCATAGTAAATTCAAAAGAGGTTTTATTGGTTGTGTATCTCATGTGACTCTGGCCACTGATTATCATATAAAGCCTATGACACAAGCAATCAGAGGTATTAATATCCGATCGTGTATTTAGTGGACCATTACTTCAACAAATCAGAAATCTATCGCAAAATCGCAATAAACGACTGAATATTTGAGAGAAGTGTCGGCAAATCAAAACTGTGATAAACATTACTTTAGTTGGAATTCATTGTAAATAATTTTTCTATGAATTGATTGATTCAAATATCAATTTATTTAATTTTTTTTCTTAATATTTTGAGACATTTGTCGTTGAGTTCTACTGAACATAAAACTAATATACAATCAGTTCTTGAATTTTAATAACAAATAAGACTGGAATTCAAACAAATTCTAAACGGAATATCAAAATTAGACCAACAATTGATCAGCACTGGGAGGCTGTCCTTTCTTATATGATATTCTGAGTAAATAAAATTAAAGTTTACAATAATTAAAGATATAATACTAAAACTACAGCAAAACTGTGTGCCTCTCAATTGAGAAAAATTTTTGAGAAAAACTAATATTTAGTTTTGATTTAAAAACTTGTGATTTATTAGACGGTTATCAACACATTTATATCATTCAATTCATATTATTTTCATTGGAATTGAGTCTAAACTCGTTTTCCAATTAAATGTGATATTCAGTAGATTAGATCTAATGTACATTCAGTTAATTTAATCGTAATTCAAATGTAATTAATTTTCATTTTTTTAGTCAATACTCAAATCAGACAAAAGACATAAATTAAATACATTTGACTCTAAGTGTAAAACAAATTATTTGTTAAAATCAATTAATTGGGGTTTTGTTTTGAAATTGAAATCTTCCCAATGGAAGCACTTCTACTGTCATTCTTCTGTCATTCGGTGTTTTGCACTTATTTAGAGACAGTCAGACATATCATCGCTGCAATACTTTTAATTATATAATCAAATAAAGTATCGATAATGTAATCAAATTTATACAAAAATATAGAAAATTATGGTTTTCATTTAATTAGTGATAATGTGCCTGGCTATTCTGTGCTATTCTGTGCTATTCTGTTCTATTTTGTGCTATTCTGTATTATTTGACCAAAATTGATAAAATCAATAAGAATTTGAATCAATGGTACAAGCTAACTTAGTAATATATTTTAAAATTAAAATCCATTTATTAAGAAAGTTTTAACAACCACTGCCTAAACACAACACTCTCTCTAATGTCAATCACTAATTCCTGCGTACATCAAATCAGATAGCCTTGCTACATTTGTTACATTTGCATCATTTCTTTATTTTTATTCTGGGATTTATTTGAGGGTAAATTAAATTTTAATAATCGAACTGAAGGTCACAAAAATCTGTGAAATATTTATAAAAATAATGAATAATAGATTCAATAAAATTCTTAATAAATTCAATGAATTTTTATTTATTTTCAAAATTTCAAAACTATTTTAATTAAATGTACTAGATTATTTTAAAATAACTAAATGGTCCAAATGTTAAAATTGCCACGGCACATATTATTGGTGTTCAACACAGCAATAGAATAGAACAACAATTAATTAAATTAGGCTTGGCCATTCTTTTTTGGCAACCGTTGTCAGTGGTAACCAAACATAAGAGCTCTCGTTATTGTCAAATCATATCACTCAGCATAGCTTCACAGCTTACTGTATGCCCAGGTCTAAATTTTGAACAGAAAGAGAACTCTTAAAGGTTGCCATCGCTGTTGACTATCAGAATAGATGGAATCAAACTTAAAGATTATCTTAAATTAACTCTAATTATGTTATTTTTATTAAAACATTTTATAAAATAAATTCATTCAATGTTTTAGAGAATATTTTTATTACTTTTATTTAATTCATAAACTTCTGATCAAATATTGAAAATAAATAAATAGTTTTAAATAATTTTTATTTAGGAATTTATCCTAAATTTATGCCATATTTTCGGTTTTTGTGAAATAAATGTAAAAATAAAATAAAGTAAATAATGGATAAAATTAATTGATTTTAAATTAAAATTACAACAAAAATGAAAACAAAAGTCGGAATTTTGAACAAATAGTATGAAATGAGACATAAATAAGACGATAAACAAAATGAAACCAATGATAGAACTCAAATGATAGGCATAAATTTAAAATTCAAGAAATAAAGAGTGGCATCAATGGAGGGTCCGGTATATTATTCGGTGAAATAAACAATTCAACCGATGATTTACACGATATGACAGAATTGAGTGAAAAACAAAAATTTATTCGAAGATATGGTTTTGTTTTAATGTTTTAAATTTCTTCACTAATAATTACTTTTATGAGTCATACAAAATAATAATTCGCTATTAATATGTAAAACATTTAAACTTATATTTAATGATATTTTATTTGAAATGATTTGTTTAATCGTTGGGAGAAATAGAAGTTTTGCGAGACTTTTCACGACTCGACTGATGACAATCTTTTTCATCATCTTTAGAGTCGTAACCCTTTTCTTCTTCGTCGTAATCTCTTTTAACTTTTGAGTCACGAATGGATGACTCGTAACTGTTTTCGCGATCCCTTCTCTTTTTCTTGCGATCTCTTCGATCGCGACTCCGGCTTCTATCCTTGTCCCTATCCCTCTCTCTATCCCTATCCCTCTCTCTATCCCTATCCCTATCCCTCTCTCTATCCCTATCTCTCTCTCTATCTCTATCTCTTTTCTTTTTATGAGACTTAGTTGGAGTTCGAGAACGTCTTCTTTCTCTACTTCTGGATCTTCTTTTTGGTGATCGCGAATGTCGTGAACTGTATTTTCGCGGCGGACTAATAGAAATAGATTTTCGAACTGATTTCGTTTCTTCGGGTGTATTAGAATCCGATCTCATCTCCAAATCAATTGATTCGTTTACTTCAGATTTAATATCTTCGGGCGGAAGTTCCGGTCCCTCGGGTTTAGTCTCGGCTTCGATTAACTGTAAAATTGAAGTTTCCTTTTCTTTCTCCACATCTTTTGTTTTATCTTCTCGTCGTTTGGACCGACTTCTGGAACGCGAGTGTTGTTTCCTTTTGGATATTCTTTCTTTGTCTCGACTACGACTTCTTCTTCTAGAGTGTCGTTCCTCGCGATCTTTACTACGACTCCGTCTTCTGTGTCTCCTCTCTCGCGATCGCGAACGAGATCTTCTTCTTTCGTGAGATCGCGAACGTCTATCTCGAGAGCGCCTCTTCTCCAGAGAACGCGATCGATGTCTTCTATCTCTAGATCTGGATCTTCGCGTTCGCGAACGGGAGCGACGTCTCGAACGGGAACCACTTCTTCTTCGTGAACGAGAACGCGACCGACTTTTGCTCTTCTCTTTTCCGGCCATTTCTAAGATTTTATCGAATTTCATAGAGAATCCGGGCTCTATGGCAGCAGAGATGAGAGACTGGGCTTCGCGGACGCGTTTCATCGCTTCGTCGATCTCTTTTTGTGCCGCTTCTGAACTCTTTGCCTGTGGTTTGACTATAGAGTTGTTCGAATGATTTATTCTTTTAATTCAATCAAATATTAGTTTTATTTGAAGAATAGAGAAAATGCTTTACTTAAGAGGACGTCCACCAAAAATGACTCCATTATATTGTAAAGCGTTTGCGACTGAAGACTGATCTGTGAATTCGACGAAAGCAAATCTCGTGGGTTGAGTCTCATCGCCAGCCATTCGTATGTACTTCACTTCTCCGATTTGGTTAAAAAAGGTTAACAATTGTTCCGCCGATAACTTATTGTAATAAAAGTTTAAAAAATCAAATCTTTAATTAGAGTTAAATTACAGTTGAATCGAGATTTCCGACGTAAACAGTTCTTCGGATTTCCTCAATCTTTGTCGGATCCATATTTGCGGGAAGGGGTGGGTATTGCGGTAAACCCAATGCAGTGAGTCGTGGATCTATTGTCGTAATGACTTGAGCGCCACCGACTCCTGTAATCTGAGATAAAATTAAATCAATTAAAACAAAGTGTTTGACAATTGACTGACCACTTGACTGACAACACCACTATTACTGCCCCCAGAATGTGGTCCACCACTCGTTAAACTTAAAGCAGTCGACGCGTCAGGAATTTTATCTATTTTTAAGATAATTTAAGACAATTTTAGAAATGGTTTAAAATATTTAAGGATTAGTTATAATTGTTGTTCGACTGACTCTCTTCTATGGGAACAACAATGAGTGCTCTGTCAACAAATACAGTGTTAGTCAAGTGTTGGGCCACTCCTACACTCCAATTGTCCCCAAAACGGATATAACAGACGCGAGTCGTTGATAGCGAAGAATCTCTGATTTGAGTCAATCCATAGATTAATATTTAGACAACAGTTAAATACCGACTCTTTCGGGTAAATCACAATCTCTTTGATTGATCCCAAATATCCGAACAAAGTCTTCATTTGTTCATTTGTGGCACTCGGGGCGATGTTTGTCACCTGAATGACACACGTGTCAGACATCTCGAAGAAGATATTGAGTCACCGATTGAATCAATTAATTGAGTATTTCATGCCTTAAGACTTAAGTATTGCTTTGTTTTGAATTATATTTTGTGTCAGAATTTAACAAAAATAACGACAATTTAAAAGAGAATTACTTTAAATTTAAGACATATTTTGTGTTTAAACTCTAAATCATTGAATGGTTTTGCAAATCATTTTAATTAATTTATTCATTCATTGATTTAACTATAATTTGATATTAACTTAAAATTGTTTTAATTAATTGAAATATTTGTGAATTAAATAATTATTAATTATATAATAATTATGTCAAACAAAAAACGTTTGGTTTTCTCTATTATCCAATTCTTAAGCGACGAACTCAAGAGTGAGAGTCTTTCGCCGGACTCTAAGGAATCGATTGAAGGTTTGTCTTAAAAACAAAATTATTTTAATTTTCATTTAATTATTGACTAATTTTTGTCAAATCATTTGAATTAAAGTCTAATTTAAGTTTAATTTGAATTTAGTTGCGATTCAGTGCTTAGAAACGGGTTTTGAAGTCAATACTATCGACGCTTCCCTTCAGACAAACAAAAAATTGGAGAATATATTTGAGGAACACTTAAAGGATAATCAAAATGTAATCTATTTTTATAACACATTTAACTAAAATTTGTTTAATAGCCTGAAGTGCGGCCAACAGTTCCGGTGACTGAAGAACATCGAAAAGAGGCCGAAATATTAAAGAATGAGGGAAACGAACTGATGAAATGTGAAAAGTTTGAGGAAGCCTTTCAAAAGTACAGTCGAGCCATAGATTTGGATTCTTCTAATGCCGTTTATTACTGCAATCGCGCGGCCGCGCACTCAAAGCTCAATAACCACGAAATGGCTTTAGAAGACTGTAAGAAAGCCATAACTTTTGATCCCAATTATAGTAAAGCTTACGGACGAATGGGTTTGGCTTTTGGTAATCTAAACGATCACTTGAAGTCAAGGGATTGCTATAAAAAAGCCTTAGAACTCGACCCAAACAATGAGAGCTACAGAAATAATCTAAAGATCGCTGAAGACAAAGTCGCAGAAGTAGTAATACTTTTATTTTATTTCTCTTATATTTCTATTATATTTCTATTATATGAACAGCAAACCACTCAATTTGGCAATCCATTCGATTTAAGTTCCCTTTTATCTAATCCAGCACTAATGAACATGGCAACACAACTCATGAGTGACCCTAATATGCAAAATCTGTAAGTCTTCTATTCACTGATTTTACTTATTTTGATGACTCATTTCAATCTCTAAAAGAATGGGAGGTTTAATGTCAGGTGCGATGAATAACGGTTCACAGGCCGGACAGGGAGGATCCGCTCCGGGTGGTATTGATGCTCTTTTACAGGCGTAAGCTCTGCTCCAATTTTTGTCTTTAAATGTCTTTTATTTTTAATAATAAGTGGACAACAAATCGCTGCCCAAATGCAGGCCTCGAATCCTGATTTAGTTAATCAGTTAAGGACTGCAATGACCGGAAACAACGATTCCGACCAACAAAATGATGGCGATAATAACCAAAATCCAGATGAGAGCGGAACCGAAGACAAGAAAAATAATTGAAAGTCAAGTCTTAAGAATTTATATGTCTTTTATGAATGATTTTTAGTAAAAATATTTGATAACAATTTAATCAATTATTAAAATATAGTTTTATTCAACAAAAACAAACGCTATTTCGTCGAATTCGTATTCATTTTTTAAATACGAATCAATTATTTTAATTGTAGGCAAACATTGTATTCCTCTTTGAATCGGATAAAGATTAAGTTGAAAATCTAGAAAAGCCAACGGTTCCAAAGCTCCCAGAGATTGACCCGATATTCCTAACCATAAAAGTGAACGATTGGAGCCTAAATTATCGAAATATAATAAGGGGTCGACCGTCCGATTGCTGTAAACACAAATAAAAGACAAATTTTCATTAAATATAAATATTGTTTTTTGAGGTAAAACTATTAATTATTTTTTTTAAATTTTAGTAATTTGAAGGCAAAACTAAATTCTATTTAAAGCTATACTTCCTTTTAATTGAGTTCTCAAATAATATAAAGGCTATTATTACGGAAACTAATATCCTGGTACAAATCTTATCCTTATACCAGGACAATGTTTAAATGAAATATAGAGTACAAATCTTATAAATTACAAATCGTTAGAAATTTGATTAAAATTATGGAAAAACTTAAACAAACAAAAAGACGAAAATTTTAGAAATTTTGGTTATTAAGGAAATTAACACAAAATGAATAAATAATGAGAAGTAAAGACTTAACTCAAGTTTTTTAATTTAATAAAATTTGAATAATATTGTAAACTTTATTTTTAGTTATTAAAAGATTAGGAAATTGTTTTTATATTTTCACTAATAGTTTAATCTTTGGCTAAAAATTGAAGTTTATTTTTCGATATTTCCATTCATTAAACTTTTAGTTTTTAAAATTTATGCCAACTTTTGTACAAATAATGCAAATAAAAGTAAATATTGTTTTTTTTAGAATAGTCTGAAAAAATTAAAATTTCAAATTTGTTTGTATTAAATGTAGTAAATGAGTGACACAATGAGTGACAACATTTGAAAAAATATTACTCAATACAAATGCGAAAATACATAATATATAAATATTATGCATAATTGAGGTTAGCTTAAATGAGCTTGTTATCATTCATAAAATCTCAGATATTATAATTTACAGTTGTTGTATAAGTTTTGAAAGTATTTTCAGTATTTTATTAAGAGGAACAAGGTAATTCAACGTAAAATGCAAATGTTTTTGTGTATTAGAATTTCAAATTGTCCTCTTTTAGTAGCAAGTGCATTTCCGTTTTCTTACCAGTAATGCACGTTTCCGTACTGTAAGTTTGGTATAATATATGAGAAAAATTCTGATAATTTATTATATATTTTTATCTAAAATATATTCAATATTTATTTATTAAAATTATAATAATTATTGAGAAAATGATAATAAAATTAATAATTAATGTATATATTCTTACCAACAATTGATTAGACGAAAAGTAACACTAAATTTTGAATGAAAGTTGACTTTACTTTCAATTCTTTCAACAATTAATTTCATGTCTCCATAATTGGGAGCCTTTAATTGAAAAAACATTAAATAATTAGAAAATAAATTCAATGAATACCATTCTTTCGAGTTGTGATGTTTGTAAGTGACCCCTCTCACCGATACCAGTAACCCAAATGATGTCAAGTTTTCCAATTTCTGTAGAATTCTTTAATAGATTGCAGTTATATTTTATATTTGGTTTTGGAGTCAAACAAAAAAGATATTGTCGGCACTCCTGAGGGTTGAAACGATTAATTGGACCGAAAACCCATTCCTCTGTATTTTCTGTATTCAAAATAGTGTTCATCGGTTTTACGTCAAAATTGAGTGACGGCTCTAACATTACTCTCTCTAAACATATGGGAGTTATTGTCTGGTTTTGTAGAAGAGCTTCCAAATAGACTTCATCGCTCTGTTCACAACAATTATCTTAAATATATTTTTAAATCAATATATAAACAATTCTTACGATACAATCCTAACAAAACATGCGATTAGTTTTAGATTGAGTTAAATATAAAGTAAAAGTCGTGCAATCAATGAATCCATTATTAATTGTGTGAACAGTCAGTGATTAGTTGTTAAACAGATGTAAACGGATTACGAGAAAATGGGATCAAAATCTAAATGAAAAGTCAAACCCAAGTATTACCTCTGCGTTATAGAACTTTGTCTTTACGTCCAGTGGTTTTAAGACTTGAAATTTAAAAAATTTGCGATAAGTCTGTCGTTCGCCACTATTTGTGACGAAACCGATCGTAAATATAAGTCTTCAGTGAATTAAACACTTAATTAAATGAAATGTCAATCAATTAATATAATAAAGACTCACACGTGAGGACCCAATTCTTTGACCTCATGTTTACTGATATCATTGAGACATTGTTTTGCGTCTAAAATAGAGGCCTTTGTTTCGCCCAAATTGAGGGCCCGATTCCCGACCTGAAGATCTATTCGGACGACAACATCCCTCACCTCTTCTCTCACTGAATCGTTGGTACAATTCATGAAAAAAGTAAACGTTTCGCCCAAATAAACATTTCCAAAGTTTTGCGGTAAAAGACGCCATTCATTGACTAAATTTGAAGGAAGTGTTAGACTGTCAACCATTTCGTCGGTTCCGATATATTTGTTATATTCTTCTTCTGTTATAAAATGAGTGACCCGTATCTGCTTCGACACAATTCGTCCCACTATTAATGAAATGATTAAAAATAACAAATAATAAATAAAAAGTGAGACAAATGACAAACCCCTCAACGATAACATATTTTCGGGTTTGACTTCCATTTCGTCGAAAAGAGTTTTAATTTGAAATCTAAAACTTTTAACAAAACATTAAATCAAAACATATTCTGTAATATTTTGATGTCATATCTGTAAGAGAGTAGTGTTGAGTCTGTGTAGAGGTCTTATCATATTTAAAGACCAAAACACGTCTTCCAATACAACTCAAAATTGTCTGAAAAAACCCGAAAACCAATTCACTATTTATTTAATCCTATATTTTTTTTAATGATTTTTATCCCAAATAAATGAATGTTCACCAGATTTTAGTCATTTAATGACATTTACAATCTTTGACTAAAATCGAGGTAACATAACATAACATGGTCAAATAAATAGGAAAGGTTAGGAATTTGAACATAAGCTTTCACCAAAATCAGGATTTAACTTAAATCGGATTCAGACTGTATAAACTCTATAAATTTTATAAATTTATTTATATATTTTATTCTTTGAATTAAAAATTTTAAATATTTTTCAATTTTTCAAAATTATTTTTAATAACTTTTTAGTCAAAAGTTTAGACTTTTTTTAAATATTCGTTTTTTATGTTTAATTACATTTTTTTGAACTAATGGTAATCCAGGATTTTATTAGTTCAAAAGGATTACCATTAGTTATATTATAACTTATAATACTAAATACTTATAAACTATAAGTTATAATATAAAGTTTATATTTTTTAACTCTAATTTTGAATTAATATTTTAGTGATTTTATGTGATTTTCTACAAAAAAATGAGTGAACACTTATTTGTATTACTTGTATTACAATAAACATTTCAATATTGACCATGTTCAAACTTTCAAATATTAAACAAGAGTTCTTGGTTTTATCTTTAATTTAAATTCAAATGTTAGCAAGCAGAAAATATAAGTGTTACCCAATAATTTTACTAATCGATTATATAAATGTCAAACTTTTTAAAGAGAATACAATACCTTCAATACCTTCAATACCTTCAATACCTTCAATATCTTCAATACTTTGGTTTTAAATAAAAATAGTTTTTAATAATTATTATTGTTTTATCAGAAAAATAAAACTTTATTTTTCTCTGAAATTTAATATTTTTATTGTAAATTAAAATTAAGTCAATACTCATATTCAGGGACTGTCAGAAGGCGGAGTTATCTCACTGCTTACCCTCTTATCTCTGTTTACTGCTTTACTCTGCTTTTCCCTAAATATGCTATGGAAACCAATATCCATAGCAACTGACAGTCCCTGATCATAATGATAAAATTATATTTGATCAAGTATAGTTTATCAATAAATAAACTGGTGACAAATAGCCATAATTTTAATCGTTTATAATAATAGACTAATATTTCAAACTTTTACTCAAAATTATTTCATAAATAAATTTTTAACTTTAATTGAATCTAGCACAAATTACTTAAACCCTTAATCTAGTAACAAAGAAATGATCAAGGACACATAGTATTAACTAACAAAACAAAAAGTGTTGAAATTCAAACTGAGCATGTTAATTTTAAAGATAATTCAAGTAATTATGTAAATTTAATTAATTATTCGACAAAAAAAACACTTAAATTAATATTTTATTGAAATGAAAACCAAAAGTAAATATTTTACTCAATATTTGATTAAATGCTT
>JAQFZM010001120.1:0-20904 GCA_034695785.1 Galumna obvia | reverse complement strand
TCATAACATTAGTCGTCGGAAGTAATAACAATTTCGTCGGAAAACTCTTAGAATTCTTAAGTGTTAGTTATGATAATAATGTAATTTTTAAGACAATTATACCATTTTTAGTTATATTTTGAAACTTAAAGGAGTTATTCGTAGATTGTGTTTCTCTATTTCAATAAAAAAGGTGTTCAAAATTAGCAAGATCATTGATCACATCACTAATCGCTGACTAAACTGATTTGTGTTCTATTTATAGCTTATTCTCAATTCTAGGCTTAAGTTCATTTTAGTGACAAAATAAGTGTCACTAAAAAAATTGTATTCAATCGGTTAGAATTGAAAATAGTTATCAAATTAGTCCTAAAACTAATACTTTTATGAATATTTAATGATCTAGTTTGTTTTTTAAGACATAGATTTTCATTCTTTAATTTAATTGAAAGAAATTCTATCGCTTTTATTCCAATTGTCAATTAAACTAACAAGATAAAATTAAATAACTATTCTGAGGTAAACTTAATAGACTCAATTCGTAATAAATAAATTTTTATTTTTCAGTTAAGAGATTCGGTGAAAATAGTTGATCGAAGCGTTTAAGTGCAGGTGCAAAACAACCTATCTCATTTTTATTAGTTTTTATTCCATTCCTATCGGTTTGATATCAGACAAAAGTTATGATCAAATTTTCCTCAATTGAACGCCGAGTCAAAAGACTGACGAAAGATATGTTTGGTATTTATTATTCTGTTCTCAAAGCGTTTAAAAATAAATACTATTCACAGCTTTTTATTTTATTTTATATATATATTATACTTTTAGTGCATTTTTAAATCTCTCTCTCTCTCTCTCTCTCTCTCTCTCTCTCTCTCTCTCTCTCTCTCTCTCTTTCTTTCTCTCTCTTTCTCTCTCCCAACCGATAATATCTTTTCATTTTATGCTTTAATCCAGTCTTATGTTTGCGTTGAAAGACTGAAAGCGAATAAAATTCCCAAAACCAGAGATAAAGAAAAATTAGAGAAAATAAAATTAAAAATAATTATCAATAAATTTTAATTTTCATTAATAAAAATTAAGAGAAATCTAAGGCTAACTTAAAAGCTATTTATTCGCCGCTCGATTATTGAGAGAATTTTTGAAGAGGATATCACCAAGATGATCTGATAAAAGACCAATGATTTATAGTTCTTGTTAACTCTTCTTATTGTTATCTTTATTGTTCGCATGAAATTCTAGCATATTCTTAGTATTGAGAAATTCAATCTAGTTGATCTAACCTCAAATAGAATATTAATTCAAATCTACCTTGATCATCTAGTTATTGAATGTCGAAGAAAGAAATCAAAATACATATAAAAAGGCATTTCTGAAGGAAAACAACATAAAAAGCATTGAATTCCCGATTTTCAAAACTCTTATATTATAAGTTGTGATAAAGCAATTAAGTGCTCGACTCAGTCCACACTCATAAGTGTTTACACATTTAAAAAATGGTTATTTATTGAAAGAAATATTCCTTTAGATATAAGATTTTGATAATATTTTATAGTTTATAGAATATAAGCGTAACTTCTGTAGAGTTGAGCCGAAAAACTGTTTATTAACTTTATTTTTATTCGCATTTTTTTCTCTTTAATTGAGTCATAATTAAAAGTTTTCAGTAAAAGCCATTTAATTGTTGGGTCGAACAGTGCACTCATACCCTGTATTAGCACTATTTCATGGCTATAAAATTTTAATTGATTATCCTAGATCAGGCCACTCAAAGGGTTCCAAATATTTAGATATACTTATTCTATTCAAATGACCAAATACATGCATTTACCAAGTTGCTATTTTCAAATAAATCATCTGGTCCTTTACCAAGATACAATTCTTGTAAGTGATTTTTATTATATTGTTTTGTTTATATTGTTATCAAAAGAAAAGTTCATTTTATAAAAGGTAATTTTTTTAATACTTACCTGACTCATGTCATCTTTCTATGTTATATATGAATAAATTTAATGTTCTTGCTCATATCACCTAGTATGCACTAAAAATTACCAAAAATATGGCTGAACTGAATCTTTTTTGCTAGATTGTCCTAAATTATAAAGCAATCGATTAGTAAGAAATTAAAAATCGTTGTTTACTTGACTTTAATTTAGTTTTATTTAGTTTTTAGCAAAACTTTATAATTGATTATTGGATTTGTATACTTAATATTTATCCTAGGATGTTTTACAAGAGTAGGAATTTGAGAAATGTCGCGATAAAAATACAAAATCCAAATCAGTTTTGAATCTTTTTTCGTTTATTTAGTTATGCGATTGAAAAATTGATAAATTTGAGCCGGGCCTTTTAATCTTTAAATTTTTTGCTTGACTCTCTAAATAAGATAAGCTAGTTATTTCTTAGACCTAAGGCACAAGTGTTTATAATAAAGACCAGTTGCCTTCTTCTCCTTTTTATGTTCTTTTGATAAAATATTATTATTAAGTTATGAGTCATAAAATTATGACTTCAGTCGTGAGAATCTGATGTCTATAAGAGTTTCATTACTTTCCAAAAATGAAAATTATCTGATTTATGATATGATTTAGAGCTAAAAAACATCAAAACTCTTAATTTTATTTACAAATTTAGACAATAAATTGAATTGTTTGGTGACCTCCAAGTAGATACCATGATAATGATCTATTAGAAATTCAATGAATTGGCACTTTACCAGACATATACTCCGATCAGATTCTGTTGTTGACCTGTTTTTAGTAGTTTTTACGGATGTATTGTTTAATTGACGTTAACGTTAGACTAATTCAACGGAAATTTCTAATAAAACTAAGTTTCAGTGGTTTCCAGTCCTTCCGATTAATATTTAATATAAGAAAAATGATTCGGATGTGATTGATATCAATTCCTAATTCAGTCGAAAGCAATTCTGAAAAATCCTCTCAAAGAGTTCAGTATTTCAGGAATTGTTTTTTCGTCTGAGAAAACGATATCGACATTAGATGACCACAAGCATTGGCACAGTTCTACGGGAAGGGATTTCCACCCCAACAGTTTTGCCTCTTCAGGAAATGAGATTCTAATGAAAACTTGATTTTTATCGAAACACAACTCGTTTTGGTTTTTGATTTTAAAAAGTTTGATCGAAACTAAATTAATGGTATTTTAAATCCTTGTTTAACTGATTAGAGAACAGTTGGGTTTCGATTAATTTTAAGGATTAAAACATTAATTAATTCTAAATCACTGAACAGTTGTTTTGTTACTCTTTTTATTTCATTTTCACTCATATCTGGCAATCAATCAATTAAAAAGTTGGCAAATATTTCGCTGAATTTATATAGTTTTCAATCAATCCATTGAAATATCATTGAATTACAAAAACAAATCAAAGAAGTTTTGATAATATAAAATGTGTTTCTGAGATAAAAGATAACACTTTTTTCTATTTTATTCATTTAACAAATTATTTGTTTCAAGAATTTAATGAATCATATTTTCGTTTTTTTGTTGATTTAAGTGATTTTTCATAGGAATTATTGCAAAACATTTCGCTTTTTATAATCAAATGTTTGCTCAATATAAGATTGTATACTGTATCTAGTTCAAATATATCGTTAAATTCATGAATAAAGAATAAATTTTATTAATAATAAATTATTATGAATACAGTCTCCAATTAGTTGTGTAAAACATCATTTGAGGGTTAAATAGAAAGTATAGAAAATATAGAAAAGCAATTTCTTAATCCTAAAAACAATTGAACATAATTTTACCGTTGAATTAATTTATAGATTGAGTTAACTAATTTCACATTACCAAGATACTTTACCCAACTGATTGGAGACTGTCTTTTAGTGTTAATAAAATGTGTTTATATATTTATTATTAATATAAAATATGTCTTATATTTTCTTGAAGTTAAGAATAGAAATCATGAAAAATAGCAAAAATTCAAAACCGAAACCAAATTATTTTTTTCGTTCAGAGAATAAAAATATTTGAAGAGTGAGTGAAGAGATGTCTTCTTCTTTGGTAAAACTTGAAGCTAACAAACATTTTCAGTTACTATTAAAGAGTGTGTGTGTGATGTGCGTCAACGCCTTCACAATATCAGTAAATTGTGAGCCCCTTCTTATGGCTTATGATTGCAATGGCTTTTGATGCCATTCCTCTATTGCTATTCCAATTGCATATCCATCACCAGTACTGACAGTTAGCGCAGGGGTTACGCAACGATGAATACTATGAGTCCATATCCGACACCACACATGAGACACACAAATACATCATTGAAATGTGTGTCTGTCCTGTCGTTCACTACTTCTTCGTCTTCATATGTCTTCCTCTCAGTTGGAAATATCGTCAAAACATTTACAACATATTTGATGGAAACAAATACTAAATCTTTCCTTAAAAATAATGCACAGAATAAAGAAATGCATATTTTCTTTGCAAAACCTCATCTCAAATGTTATGACTTTTGAGTAAAGAATTTCTGTTATTATCTCTATTTTTCGATACAATTTGAAACCGAAATCTCGTCTTTTCCTCTGTTTGTGTTCTGTCATCACAACAACCGATTCGAAGGTTTTGTAACTAATTCTTCAAAAACTGATTCACTTTTTTTCAAACAACAGTTCACTCGACTTGAGTTACATTTTAGTCATTCTTCTAACGATAAAACATTTTTCGACATTTGGTTTATCTTTTAATCAACAAAATGTTAGCATTTCGTCGACTATTCTTCTCATTTATAGTTTAATATATTAGTGAATGTATGGAATCAATAGTAGAAATCAATGCAAATAAAGTCATTGGCTATAAAACGGGTCGACATTTAGTTTTCAAATAAAATTTTATTGAAAAAACGTTAAAAATAAAGTTTTGTTGAGAAGAAAATAAAAATTGAACCAAAAAAGCAGATAATAGTATTTAACATTAAATTTAGGCGAATATACACCTCTTGGGCTAAGACTTGGTATTTAAAGGCAGTAAACAAGACTCGAAAAGACAGATAACTTTGTAATAAAATCTCAACAAAATTCTATTCATTTGAATAAAAGACAACATTTTTTTGCAGAATTTTTACTTTAAATCGTATCGAAATCCTAAGACTTTAGTGAAGAAAACCAAAAATATTGGAAATACTTTTTTGAGTTATAGTCAAAAATGAGAAACAAATACCAAAACCTCAAGTATTTAATGTCTTAAAAACTTTTTTTAGTTTTCGCTCTTTTTCTCTGAAGAGTAAAATGAGAGCCAAATAAGAGTCAAAAGTAGAGCCAAATGTTTGAATACTATCACCGATCGCGCACTCCTCTCAAACTTAAGGCACAGACCTATTAATAATCTTCAGCAGTGCGCGAATGGACCGCATAAACGACCGAATGATTTATAATCACTCTTTACTCTTGACTTTACTTTTTTTCGCCTTAAGATTTCCGAAGCACTACTATAAAGTTCTCTCTCTCTCTCTCTCTCTCTCTCTCTCTCTCTCTCTCTCTCCTTCCCTCCTCTCTCACTCACTCACACATAACACATTCACTTTTAACGGACTCTGTATTGAAGCAAACACTTGAGGAAAGGCCTTCTCGAAGGACTATTAGAGGCTTTGATAGAACAGTGAACCTGAAATGAAAAGCCGACTGAGTTGTGAGCTTTAAAAACAAGACTTGACATCAACTGAAAACCTTTAGTGAAGGGATAAAATTACTTCAAATAAGTTATATTTCATAAAATATATTAATATTATTCAAACATTTGATCTCAAATATTACTCATTTCTTAACTGAAAATTTTCTAAAATTTTTGTTTAATTTGAGTTAAACTCGAGTTTAAAGTCTTATTTTATTTGTTTTAACTTATTTTTTGCCGATTTTTGTGCCTAAATATGAATAAAGTCAGTCATTAATTCCACAGTTTAATGATTTTAGGTTTGGATTTCGATTCTTAACTAATGGTTTATTCAATAGTTTTTGAAAAAAAACTCAAGGTATCTAACTGAGCAAGGTCAAGTAAATGTCTTGAACAGTTCTTCTTTCTTTGTTTTTATAAAGCAATTTGATATAACCTAAAATTTATTTAGGATCTGTACTGATGTGTTTTTTTGTGCTGTTCTACACATCTTTCCCTTTGAACGCAAAGTTCTATAAAAGAGAAGTTTAAGAAATAGTCTTAAATGTCTATATTTCTGTCCACAGACTATAAAATTGTTTCCAATGTTTAAGATATTAAGAGTTTAAACGTAAATATTTGAAGCACAGGTCCATCAGTCGAAGAATTGCTATGAGTTGTGTCTCCAATTCTTTATAAATGTGTTTGAAAAAGTGTCTGCTCTGGTAGTGGTCTTCCACTAATAGATTGTGAGTGTTATTAGGCTTTGAGTGTAATTTGAGAGAACGACCGGTTGATCCTATCGTTCAAAATGTATGAGTCGTTTGTTCGTTACTTTTCTTAATGATAAGACAATTGATATCTGCGTCAGTGACTGTTGACCACCAAAACTATGGTTTGATTGTCAACAAAAGATTGCAAAGAAATGACCGGAATATGAATTGATTGACATTCAATAGAAATCTATTTTCTATTCGAAACCCTACTGTTATGATGTCCTCAACTCAACTAATAATAATCTAAACGGGAATAAACACTAAATTAGTGACAAATTTTTGGCTAATTTTCAAATACTTTCAAAAATGATCTCAAAATTCAATTTGGGTTAGGATTTGGGTTTCCTCACAACCGATAATATACTTATCCTCTAATAATAACAAAAATAAATGTTTTCATCAATTGTTAAATAATTGACAAAAAAATAATACTAACTTAATGTCAATCCTTTACTCCAATTCTATACCTTAACCTCATTCTTAAAGTCAATATAGAAGTACTCTTTTTATGGTTAGAGTATATGCTTTGAATTATAATTAACATTAAATAACATCAAATGAACATTGAATGAGCAAATAAGCAATAAGTTAAGCAAGTGTGCATGCACAATTTGCTAATATGTCCTTCAATTACATTTAATTCCCTAAATTTAAAAACAAATAAATCTCTTTTGAGTTAATATTCGAAATAAATATTTATTAATTATTCAGATTAAACACAATTTACAGCAAAAAAATAAAATCAATTTATTTTAATAAATATAATAAAATGTTTTAATAGTTATAACTTTAAATAAATTTTATTTTTAATGAATTTGAGATTAAAATTATTATAACGAAAGTTATAATCGATTCTATTATTCGATCGTTTGTTCATTTGATGTGAATTTAAACTCTTTTGAGAAGACAAGAGTCGGGGCTAATAAAAAAAACCCAAATTAAGTTTCCTTTGAATAGAATTTGTGTGGCATTCGAAGCAACGGTCCATCAATCGAAGTGTTGCCATGAATTGGAAGTATTAAAAGGATTACTTGTCGTTGCATTGGATACCAGTGTCTGCGCGGGTAGTGATGGCACTATTAGTGGTTTTGGCAATAGATTAGGTTTTGGTGTAATTTGAGAGGACGACCAGTTAATCATATTTAATGTGTTTGTTGTTTGTCTGTTGCCTGTCATCTGATTTAAGGCACTGTTTGTGGAACTGATATTGGGCTCAGCCCTTATCGATGACAATGACTGTTGACCACTAAAACCGTTATTCATTTGATTGTCGAACGATAGGAAAGGATTGACCGGATTTGTAGTGATGGACGATAACGAGTTTGTCGATGAAGTGGAAGTTAATGGCGTTAAACTGATACGCAATGAATTCAAATCCGTTTTAATAGAATTTAAAATATTTGAAGAGTTTTGTTGGCATTCATTTGGTTTTGGTTCGAATAATGGATCAAAAATGACATCATTGGTATTGCCGTTTGACACATCATCGGGAGGGGTATCCAATTCAATGAGCGCTACCTCTTGATTACCGCCGACATCCATAAAACCATGAACTGTCTTACGATTTATGTGACTTCTCGGCGGTGGTATTGGTTTAGCGATCAAATTAACTGAATTCGATTGCGTAGAGTTTGAGGACAGACTGTTTTGGCTATTATTAGACTGAAAACTATTGGAAGATTCGTCGCCGGAAGACTTTTTATGAAGAAAATCCTTCAGTTCTCCCATTAAATCGATTTCAATCCTATCAAAGGTCAGCATTTCGTGTGAGTTCTCCGAATCGACGTCAGATACTTCAGGAGACGCTTCCGGAGCTAATCTGTTAGAAGTGGAGGAATGACCCGAAGGTATTATAGACAATCCATTATTTACTGAAAGACTCTTTTTAAAGCCATTGGGCATCCGAAGTGAGTTCTTGTCTTTAGTGTCGGTATTTTTATTTCTTTGTCGAACATAAGTAACGGTTTTATCAGTCTTTCCGATAACATTACCGCTAATGCTTTTCTTAATACTGAGTCCTTTGTGGGGTAGAGTCGGACTGGAGGGAGCGCTGGAAGGTTTGTGCGCCTTATAGTCCGTCGAGATCTGAGTATTATTATTAGAATAACTATAAGTCTTTTCATTGTTTTGCATTTTGGTCTTCACTTGTTTGTAGGCCTGTTTTCCTTTATCCTTAACACTTTTGAAGGCTGACCTCATCGCAGGATTAACACTCTTAATAATAGCACCGCCTTCTTTACGCATAGCTCCTAACCATTCCCTGTATTGAGTCTTGAGCCGATGAGTTGTTTTGTCCTCATACATATTGAGCTCGAATTCAAACTCATCACTAAATCCCTCCCCATTGTTGAGCATTTCGAGTCTTCCTTCGATGAATTGTCTGAATATCTGCAACTGAAGCATCTTTTCAAGGAATGTCTGAACTGATGGCGAACGCGAAGACACAAACGCTTCGTAATTAAAACTAATTTTCTGTCCCGGAGTGAACCGGAGTGCGTCCCGATAGCCACCAATTAACGCGACCAGAGCTCTGAGGAAAGAACGCGCCACTAAATCGCCTAACATTGACATCGGATTACGAAGACTTTTCTTTAAACTATGGATCTAAACATAAGACAATTCAATTAGTTATTCATTAAATCCATTGAAACATACGATGTCTGTGGGCAACATCTGTACGTCATCGAAAGGCGATTCGATTTTGTTTTCATCGCAGTCCAGAATTACAATATCACCCAATTCTGAGCGCTTCACTCTCTGTGAGGTTAGAAAACCAATTAATCAATAAGTCTTTAGAATTTTAAGATCTGATAAAAATTATAAATTAGTTTAAAAATTATGAATTTAAACAAAACTAATATTTGAATCATTTGTTTGATTGAATTCTAGTGAATGAGTGACACCTCTTTCCTTAAGACAGTGTCAGTAGATTTTATCATATTATGGTTAATCGTTAACTATTAATTAGATCTTATGCTAAGTCTTAAGAATGATTTGCGGCGAACCCAGACTTTGTGTTATTTGAGTCAAATATCCTTAAAATATTAAAAAAAAATAATCAATAAATAAATCAAAGATTATATTCTTAAAAGATTTTCGATTGATTTCGATAACAAACGTTTAAAATCTGATACACAACTGATTAACTATTTTGAAATCATCGCAAAATCAGATAATATTCTAATGAAACACTTCTAATGAATCCGAAGGAAATGACTCTTAAAAAGGAATTTTAAAAAAACATTTCCATAAAAAAAAGACAAACAAATGATAAAAACAAAACAATTGATAGAAAAAAAAGGAATCGATTAGTTTTGAAATATAAAATGATCTTACATTCAATATAACAGACGGAACTCCTATTAAGAAGGGCATCGGAGCCGACAGATAATCGAGAAGATGAGTGGGTAACACAGGAATGAATATATGCTGCCAATGCATGGGGTATATGAGGGAATTGGCCGCCTGTACGCACGCAGACAAACGACTCAACTTCTTGGAAGTCATAATAATTCTCCTCTCGTTTAACATATTAGCGAAAATCACAATCATATTCATGGCATCGATTGCATTGAAATATTCGGTCAAATTTCTCTGTCATAAGATTTTAAACATTAGACTTATTTTATTTAAATTGTTTTCTCACGTCTTCTGGAATGGAGGGTAACTTCTTGTGATCGGGACAGTCGGCTGTAAAGTCAAAAACCTTATCATCTGTACAATAGCTGACACTCAGCTTAAGACCCGGTTGAGGCACTTCTGAACTATAAATCGATTCCAAAAATTTAAACACGAATTTTGCCTAAAAAACAAATTATTGAAAATTATTTTAAAACAAAAGTCCATCAAATAATCAATTCTTTATTGTATTCGTGACTTAATTTCAACACAAAAGGGAAAACTTTTGGCAAAATTGGATTTATAACTGTTTTACGAAATACAATGAAAAGCATTTATTGTCAAAATTAATCATTACTTTTCTTTATAACAAAAACTAATTTCAAATTTATTTCTTTTCATTGTTTTTAATTGAAGTTTTTCTTTGTTAACGACATTGACATTCATTTCTGAGTTAAACCACTTATGAATTTGCATTTGATATCATTTAAAAGCAAAAAATTACATAAATTTAAATTCTGAAGAAAAAGAGGGAATTTGACACTAATTCGAGGAAAAAATTGTACTAAACTTTCTTTAAAGAATTATTTATTAATTTTAAGGGTAATTATAGTAGTTTTTAAGGAAAAAATAGTTATTATTTCAAACAAAGTTTTAAGTATAAGTATTAAGAGTTTCGCTAATCTTAACGGAAGGAAATTTCAAAGGAAATTAAGATTTAAACAATATTTCTATTAAAAATGTTATCAATTTATGTCAAAAAAGCAATAATTAAATTAACCAATCATTTCATTTGCTAGATAAGATACCAATGATATTGAGTCCATTTAATTTCATTTGAAAGGATCATTAATATGTCTAAAACTTATATATTCATAATATAAATATATTTTTAAATATAAGTTATATTTAATATTCATTGTTTCATAAATGAGGAGAATTTAATGCACAGAATATTTTAAAATTACTTAATTAAAGGTCAAATGACATCATTTGGTTATAGAATTCAGATTAAAATCTAATTAAAACATCAAAAATGAGTTAAAAATAAATATTTCGAAATCAGATTAAAACTCATTGAAACTAAACAGAACTGATATTCATTTGCCAAAAATTAATACTAAATCATCGAAAAAAAAACTATCAAAAACTAATTTAAAAAATCGATATTAAAACTGATTTGCAATTCATAAGTAAGTTGTAATCCATTTGAAGAAACACTTCATTAGAATTCTATTTTAATTTCAATATTAATACGAAAAGTTTTCCTCTTATTATTAATAAGAATAATAAACGGAAAGGACTCACTTTAGGGACACTATTAGTCATTTCTGCGCAATGATTGAGAATTCTAAAGAAGGTTGAGTGCCAGGGAAGGTATGACAGTATTACAAGACATGTCTGATTGTTGGGCGCGTGTCGGCAGAACCCGAACGTCCACTTCGAGTCAATGTTTGTCAACACAAACGAAAAATGAGTTACGGTTTCCCTAAAAAAGTGAACCAAAATTTAATAAATGACTCACAAAAAGTCTTTTAGTTATCTTTTAATTTAAAATTATTTTTAAGAACTAAATTAGAGATTCAGAGAAGTGCAGCACTGGTTATACAACACAAACCTCTTATGTTAAGAGCTATTATGAGTTAATTCCTGGTTATCCCTTATCTCATCTGAACTCAAATTTAAGAAAATTATGCAAAAATTTTATGGGAATTTTGAGATAAAATCTTTTTTTTGGAAAAAATATTTAAAAACAATATAAACCATTGAATGAGTGGTAAAATTAATGTCTTTTTAGAGGAATATAAATCAGTTCTTATTTAAAAAATATTTGAAATTTTAGTTCAAAGGCTTATAATTTAAATGAAATTTAATTAAACTAAAAATATGATAAAACCGTCACTAATGGGGAAAAAGGGGCGCTCTTTAGATATACTTTTGATAATTTTTGTATATTTTTTGATATAATTTGTGAGATTTCAGCACAAAAAACATGAAATTTAATACGAATTTTAGTCGAAAAAATGATGTCTTAATTGAAAAGGTTTTGGGTTTACTTCAGAGAAAAATGTAATTCCAAACCACATAAGACTTATGACAAGTCGTATGTCGTATGACATCAAATATATTTGATTGAACTAAAAGTTCATAAAAATTAGTTTTTCCGCTAAAAGTAACGAAAATCAGAGTTCGAGTGCTTTACATTAAATATATTTATAAAATATAATTAAAATATAATTAAAATAAAATCTAAAAAATTGGGAAAATTATAGAAAATTTAAATGCATTTCAAACCAAAAGATAAGCTAAAAATGAGTTATAAATTATTATAAACAAACAAATGCTAACACATTGTAAACACAGGGATATGCGAATTGTGGCACAGATTTCAATATTTCCAGCGAACAATAGTTGTCCGGATACTTCTGTAGAATAAATGGCGATTCGGTGGGACCCGAAGGCATCCCTATTTCCAAATAACACTCAAATATACGATTAATATCGCTGTTTGTCCTATCAATTGAAAATAAATTAAATCATAACTCAATTTTAATAATCGATTCATTATTTATTGAATAAATTGAATGGAAATCAATATTTAGATAAAGAAATCAATACCTAATTCGAGATCCCATTGTAGTCGAGTTGAAAATCTATTGGATTTCTATGAAATTTATTTATAAATCACTGTTTTATTGAAGTATAAAATATTTTCAAAACATAATTAAATTAAAAACAAAACAATTTAACTAAAAAACAATTAATAAATTCAAAACTAAATTCAATATAAAAACATTTCATGAATTGTATGACATTTCGGTCGCAAAAACAAACAAAAATTTTACTAAAATATTGAACTGAAAAAAAAACACTAATAAAAGGTTTGTTTGTATATTAAACACATCTTATTAGTTATAAACCATTTAGGAGTGAAAATAAAGCTCATTTTGAATAAAGAATTTGATTAAATCACAAATATATCAATTAATATGTGTTTCATTTGGTTTTTAATTGAGTTAAAGTGTCGACACAATAATCAAATTAAAAATTGTTTTGTGTTTTGCGTTCAATTGAATAGCATTTCATTCATTCATCGAATGACTCGTATTTTGTATATGAAATGTTTGACTCCAATGGGAAACACTTTGACACCCATTTGACAGCAATAGGAGTGAAATATGACCACTCATTCCAATATCATTGGACGATACCATTTATAATAATTAGGGAAAACACTTTTCCCTAACTATACATTTGACGTTTACAAACAACATATGTTTCAATGGTTGCAAAAAATTACCCTCTCTTTCATTCTATTGTTTTATTCTAAAGTATTATCAAAATGTTTTATTATTAGCAAGCACATTTTATTGATTTATACTTTTAATGAAATAGTAATTCTTGATAATTTATTTAATGTATGCATGCTAATTCAATTTTATTTTCCTAAAATTCTATTCCTCTTGTTTTGTAACGTTATTCTTGAGTTCAGTTAACTTAAAGTGAGTACAAAATAATGACAAAACAATTCTTAAGATTCTATTATTATAATAGTAATTCTTCTACAGGTTTTTTGAGTTAAACATACATTTGCAAGAACTTTCTGTTGAAAAAAACTATATTTATAAGTAAAAGAATTACTACAAATTGTAAGTGTAAAAGTGTACACTAAAACACGTGTACTGATATGAACATCAGTTTTGCAATGAAAACAAGTTTTATATATTAAAAGTTAATAACAAGACTTGTGTTTGAATTTCACATTCATTTCTAAAATTATCAAAACATCTTTCATTTTAAACAAAATCTATTATTTATATTATTTTTAATTGTATTTAAAAGGGTTTTACATATTGTTATCGGTACTAATCGAGTGATTAATTAGAAAATATATTAGAAAACACTATAGTGTCAAACAAACAGTTCTTCAAAACATTTCCTATGAATCAGTTTTTATAACAATTATAATAATTATATTTAATTAATAAATAATTAATAAATTTTAAAGTAAACAAAATGCAAAACTTTTGTGCAACTCTTTTGGTAACGATATTAGTGTTGTGTGTCGTAGAAAGTGATGACCACATCCATAGCCACAGTCATAGCCACAGTCACTCACATGAAGATCATGTGGTCGAAGAAAAGCCGTCTTTTAAATATAGTCGAGAGGCAAATGTCGGACATGAGAAGGTCTCCACTGAAGAAGAGCCCAAACACGACACTCATTCAAAAGGAAGTGGTGGCTGTCCGTTCCATAGACATACCACTGATGACAGCCATCCAAAGGCCGGCGACGCCTCTTCTGTTTGGTTGACAGCAATGGGTTCTACTCTTTTAATATCAGTGGCGCCGTATGTCATCCTATTTTTCATACCTCTGGATAACTCTCCAGAATACGAGCCATTCCTTAAAGTGTTGTTAAGTTTCGCGTCGGGCGGACTATTAGGCGATGCTTTCCTTCATTTGATACCACACGCATTGATGGCACAGAATAGTCAATCTGATGATCATTCGCACAGCCATTCACACAGTCATTCTCACTCTCATTCAGACCATCCAATGGACGGCGAGGCTCACGTCCACGACATGTCTGTTGGACTCTGGGTTTTGGCCGGAATTATAGTGTTTTTAATTGTCGAGAAATTCGTGAGAATTATCAATAGAGGACACACTCATAGCCATTCACATAAACATCAAAGGGATGACCACAAAAAAGACTCGCATGAAAAAGAAGCTAAAAAAGGTCACTCTATTGTTAAGAAAGACAAACCTGAAAACAAAGACAATGACACCGATTCTGACACTGAAATCGATGAAAGCGATAACCATTTATCTGAAACATCTGATAGAGAGGACAACCGAGAGAAGACAGAGAGGGCTGCCATTAATGAAAGCCAAGAAGGAGGTGCTCTTAACTCTAACTTTTCAAACTCATAATTAACTGTTTATTTGTTTGTTATTTAGTGAATGAGATTAAAGTTTCGGGTTATCTGAATCTGGCGGCAGATTTCACCCATAATCTGACGGATGGTCTGGCAATCGGTGCTTCATATTTGGCCGGAAGAAATATAGGAATAGTTACGACAATAACTATTCTTCTTCATGAAGTGCCGCATGAAATCGGAGACTTCGCTATTCTTATTCAGTCCGGTTGTAGTCGAAAGAAGGCAATGCAATTACAGCTGATCACAGCTGTCGGTGCTCTAACCGGTACAGCCATCAGTTTATTCGCCACTGGTTTGGGTGAGTCGGCCTCTTCGTGGATACTTCCATTTACTGCCGGAGGCTTTATATACATCGCAACTGTATCTGTGATTCCAGAGCTCTTAGAAAAGACTAGTGTTGTGCAGTCCATCAAAGAAGTATTTGCTCTCTTTGTGGGCGTTTTTATGATGGTTTTAATCGCTCGGTTCGAGTGAACCCTCTCTTTAAATGACAATTTCTTTAAGAAATATTTTGACTAATAATTGAATAATAGTTTTATTTTCAATTTCTGTCGTATTATTCGTCAATAATTTAATTAAGAAATTTCCGAATTTTCGACCGTTTTTTCAAGTATTTGATAATCAATTAAATAATTTGTTATAAAATCAGTGGTTCTGAAAGAAATGAAAGGATTTCATATTTTTGCCTTTTTTTCCAAAGAGTGAGTAAATCATATTTTTTGGGACTTAAACCTAATTTATTGAATTAAGTCTGAATTTTGCCGTAATTTAAAAGTATTTTATTCTTTATAAATTGCATTATAATTATTGTTAATAATATTTGTTTTAATCATTTAATCGATGGGTTTTTAATAAAAAAAATTATAAAATATGTGCAAAAAAGTTCAAACATTGAATTAATGCTGTTTTTAGACGAATTTATTAAATGAAAATAATTGAAAACTTTCTTCTCGTGAATTAAGAAAACAAAACTTATTTTATAAGAATTAAGATTTATTTCATTCAATGGTTTAAAAATGTCTTTAAAAAATTTTATTAAAAAAAGTGTATTTCGAGAGAAAACGTTTCGTTAAAAATATAAGAAAATTTCGATTAAAAAATAAAGTTATTTATTAAATGATTGAAGTTTTATATTAAGTATCAAAAAGTTTTGAAAATCATTAGAAAGTGTTTTATAATAATCGAGGAAAGTTTTTACAACTTTTCCCAAATTACGAAAACATGAGAAATGTTTAAATATTTTGTACTATTTTTTGGTTCGCATTTTGAAAGTCAATCATAAATTGTTTCAAGACTTGTGTCTCTTCAATAGTCATAGCATTGAAAAGTGAAGCTCTTATTCCACCGACAGAGCGATGACCCTTCAGTTGAATCATGTTTCTGGCCTTCGCTTCTTCTAAGAACTTCTTCTCAAGTTGTGTGTCTCCGGTGGAACCGCCGACTCTGAACGGAATGTTGACTCGACTGCGAGAATTGGGTTTTATCGGTGAGTAATAAAAGCCGTTTGATTTGTCGATAACATCATAGATTAACTTTGATTTTGTTTGGGAGCGTTTTGCCATCTCCTCAAGTCCACCCTCATCTTTAATCCATTGCAGATATAGTCCGCACATATAAATACTAAACAATTCCTAAGATTTTTAAAATATTTTGTTATATAACTTACGGATAAACTGGAGGTGTATTATAAAGAGAATTGTTTTCATCCATTATCTTATAATTAAGAATTGTTGGACAGACATCCATAGCTTTTCCAATCAGATCTTTTCTAACTACAACTATCGCCAGTCCAGCGATTCCACAGTTTTTCTGAGTGCCGGCAACGACAGCCCCATATTTTTGAATATCAATGGGACGGGTCAAAAAGTTTGAGGTCATATCACACAGAAGGGGTACATCGGGCAGAGATTCCGGCACTGAATTATATTCAATGCCATGAATTGTTTCGTTGTCGGTATAAAATAAATATTTAGCGTTTGGGTTGAGTTTCCATTGACTTTTGTCCGGAGTTTCAGTGTATTTATCGACTTTAGGATTAACTATATTAACATTGAGGTATTTGTGAGCCTCTTTGGCCGCTTTGTCACTCCAGGCCCCTGTTATTACATAGTCAGCAGATGACCCATCCTTTAATTGTGGCACCATATTCAAGGGAAGGGCTGCAAACTGACCCGTACCCGAGCCATGCATTAGAAGTACGCTATAGTTATCGGGAATTCCCCTAAAATATACAAATTGTTTATCATTTAAGTGTTTTGTAGTCAATATATTTCGAAATTAAATTTGTTTCTCATTTCTTACATCAATTCTCTTAAGAGGTTTTGCACATTCTTTACGATGGCTTCAAATTCAGCTGATCTGTGACTCATTTCTAGTGGAAGTTAATTTTGATAGATTAGATTACAGACAAATAAGTGAACAAAACAGATAACCACAATCTAAGAACCTCTCAGAGACTCTTTGGTGTCGAAGACATTTTTAAATTAATTAATCAAATTTTCAAAATTTACTTTAAAACTAATTATAATTAAGTATTGGTTCAACTGTTAGACCAGATTTCAAATACTAAAACTTTGTTATAATTTGATATAAGTATCATATTAATATATTCTTAAATAACTATTGAATGAATTCTTTATACTATAAATTTATAGATTTTAATATTTTTATTGGACAGCATTTAAACAAATAATTGCCATAATAACCTTGTTTATTTAATTCAGCATTGAACTTCAAGTGAATGGCTAAAACGAATAGTAATAAAACAATAAAATGACCTTTCTTAATTTTCTTATTTTTTTCATCTAGACCAAAATAGGTATTTTTCTCAAATTCTAGACATACAATCGATTAATATTTTAAATAAAAGTTCTTTTAAGCTATGATTTTAACTAAGACTGTAATATATGGCTTAAAACTGTCCATCACTGCATTAATTATTACTTTGAGATCAATTATTTTTATGATAAACAATAACATTTAATAATCCCTTTTCTTAATAGAAAATTGTATTTCAATAAAATTTCAATACTCTATTGTCTGGAGTCTAGACTAGAGTCCGAAAAAGTCAAGATTTTCAATTCCCTTCCCTTAAAAAATAAAGTTCATTCCCTTACTTTCTCTTTCCCTTGGACAAATTTCCAAGGGATTCCCTTAAAATTCCCTGTGTTAAAATTAGATTGAAAATTCTCTTAAATTGTTTTTAAAATGATGATATTACATATATAATTAATATAAATTAAAATTTAATGGAATTTAATTAATGAATAACAAGTGATTACTGTTAATATAAGGTATAAGGCACTAAAGTTTCATTCCGATGATAAAATAGTAGTCGATTTTGTCAATAAATTAATCGTAAATTTATATTTTTGGTGAAAGCTTATTTTATATAATATATCTACTATAAGGGAATCTTAAGAAAATTTCAAAATTAAAAGGGATTCCCTTCCCGTGGGTTGAAAATTTATTCCCTTTCCCTTGAAATTCCCTTGAAGGGAAAGGGAATCCCTTATTCCCTTAACGGGAAGGGATTCCCTATTCGGAGTCTAGTCTAGACATGAGTTAAACTTTAGTGACCTTAAGTTTAGCAATACTTTGGTTTTCTCTTTTCTATTCGTGAAATTCAAATATAAATTCTCTAACAATAAAAAAATATTTAAATACAAACCCATAACACTAATACCAGTATTTCCATAATAAATGAGTTCGTTCTGAGCCTTTTTCAATATCTATTTGAAATAGAGTTTAATAATATGAAAAATCACCAAGATAGATTACTTACTTCATGGGGCAATTTGGCTGGCCCTGGTGAAAAGTTAATCACTTTAGGTTGAGCTGACATTTTGTTTTACTTCAAATGAATTTTTACTGAAAATTTGAGAATTTAAAGGTTTAGATGAGTTAAAACAAATTGATATTATGTAACACAAGTCTAGTATTACATTGAGATTATTAGAACTAACCGTTTGTTAAACACTTTGAGTTTATGAACAGCAAATGAAATGAGAGTGAATTACAACAACGTGTTGTCTCTTTGAAACGGCCTTCAAAAGAGGCAGTTATTTCTAGAAAAACATTTTTCAAGGATATCGTGTTTTTCTCACTTTTCACAGGAATTCAACTCATTTTATGGTTTTCTGGTTAGAGATAGAGAAGAGACCTAAAGTCTCTCAAATTTTGATTAAAATTTGAATTTGTTTTTTCATTTGATTAGAGAATCAGTTTTTTGTGAGAATTCTTTTGTTAAGAGTTTTAATATAATTCATTCAATTCTATAATAAATAAAAGTTTTATAGAATTTGAGGCAAATTATTTCACAATATTTTTATAATAAGATTTTGTTGGAAAAATAGTCAGACATATTTCGCATATTTAAATATTTAGGGTTAACATGCAAGTTCTAAATTTTAGGGCTTTTAAGCCAACTTGCAAATTAATGAGACTTAAAAATTTTGACAAATAACTCATATTTACACTCTTTTTAGTTTATTATAGCATTATTTCAATGGATTTGGGATTTTGTAAAATTATTTAGATTTTTGTTACAACAAAAAATCATTTTTTAGTAAAATTCTTAATAAAATGATGAAACGAATGTTTTTGAAATATTTCCAATTTATTCAAATAATTGTATCATGCACATTTTAATTCCAATTAAATTCAACAGTTAATTTACTTAGGGCTGCATTTCCCAAGAACATTATCTTTGCCCACATCTTTTAAGCACTCATATTTGCCCCCATTTTCGGTATTTCCCTTGCCCATTATATCATTTTGTATAGAAGAACATTTACCAGAAATGTGTTCAAGGCATTTTTCCAACCCAAGTTTATTTCCTTCTTCCATTAATGTTTTGGCATCTGAATTTTTGTCAACAAGGCAGTTTCTCCATGAGGTGATAACTTCTTGGTCTTTTGAATCAGCACAAACTAAACCCTTATCTTTAATTTAGAATAAAAGAATTGATACTATTTTAGAGTAATATTTAGTTAATATATACCACACAATAGTTGAGAGATAAACTTAGCCACTCTTGCCCCAGTCTCTGCTGAACTTTCACCACCTTTACCTGCCATAGCATATGAGCTAAATATGAGCAAGAGTATCCATACAACAATATTATTTTGTTGTTTCATTTTGACAAATCTTTCAAATAATACTAAAGTGATTGGATTTCATCTCAATTTATATTCTTCGATGAAATGATTTATTTATTCATTCGTTGAGAATTCGTTTATTTACAATTAGAAAATTAATATCTATTTACTCACTCATTATATTATTGAATGTCGAATAATTATTTCAATGTACTGAATTTGTGATTTACCATGTTAAATTTATCTAATAAATAATATCATTAATTTAAAAGTATATCAAGATAAAACTTAAAATCTTTCAGATTTTTCATAAATTATATACAGTAAAACCTCTATAACTAAACCCAAGTTGGGAAACAGAAATTTGGTTGAGATATAAAGGTTTCTTAGATATGGGGGTAATTTTCTATACAAAATTATCATTGAAACAACGGTTTAGGGTTGAGATACAGAGGTTTTTTTAGATATAGAGGTAATTAGATATAGAGGTTTTACTGTATTTATAAATGAATGCAAATGTTTGTTCAAAAGAGTTTGTGAGAAACACTTTTCAGAGACTTCCCTGTCTATGAAGAGGTCCATTCAATTTTTTAAGAAGTATTTTCACAATAATTTATAATATAATGACTTTCTATTGAGAAATTTTATAGAAAAATATTAAATAGTTTCTTTTTTAACTAGTTATTAATAATAATGCTAATATTGTGAATTTAGGATATAGATTCTATAATATAGAATCTACTAGATTTTAGATACCAAACTCAATTTTATTTAAATTTATAGCTACCCAGAGCCTACTTCTGACTAGTGAGTACTTATAATCACTGACCGTCATCTCTAACACAGGTCGTTAGGACGCTGTTCCCATAG
>JAQFZM010001119.1:0-20910 GCA_034695785.1 Galumna obvia | reverse complement strand
TGACCACTTCAATGAAATAACTTAAAAAAATATAAGAATAGATTATATTCAATAAAAAACCAAATAGAGTGAACATGATTTAATGTACAGTTTGGACCTGATTTTATTCAACTAACAATAAGTCAAACCCTAATTTTATTGTCGCTAATTTTCAGAGTTCATTTGATACTTTCTTATAGATTTCATAAATATAACTAGATTAGATTTTATTCAAGAAAAATGTTAGTCAATATTTCCTAAAGATTCATTGCTTGACCAAAATCAGTTGCTGAATGTGAATAAGTAATCTTCAGAGCATCGATAATAACAAAATTCTAATATCATTCGAAGTAAACAACTCTTAACTTTTTCTTACATAAAATTCGAGACAAAATTAAATTATTTTGCATAAAATGGATCCCAATTTGCATAAAATGGATCCCAATTTGCATAAATGGATCCCAAATTACATAAAATGGAAAATAACTGTAAAAACTGGGAATTTAAACTTAAAGATATACTGAAATGGCAATTTTCTGCATGATTAACTTTGTAAATTATTAATTTAAATATTTATCAAGAACAAATTTTATAAAATAAAATTAAAATCACTTCAAATTCATGCATAAATTAAACTTTTCCATTGAGAATTACATGTTTACTTAGCAAGCTAATATGAAATTCTTATCAAATTTTTAGCATGGATATTAGGACGATTCATATGTAAGGCAGTGCCATATCTCCAGGGGGTGTCAGTAAGCGCTTCTGTCTATACATTAGTCGCCATTTCCGCCGACTGGTAAGTAAAAGCTATTAGTTTATTTAATATGAACTTCAAATGAACTCTTTATAACGTTATAAAATCTATTTTTCAAGTTAGTGCCTTGGTAATATATAAAACTTTTATATAGACTTTATTATATACTAAAATAAAAAAAATATATTATATATAAGAAAAATATGATTTTTTAGTTGTTCGATATATAGAGAATTGTCTGTACGTTCGTTGTTATCATTATTTTTCAATTATTAAAACTATTTTCTTTGTCAGACATAAACACAAAAAAATAGAAAACAAAGTTTGAGCCAAACTTTTATTTCACAAAACTTTACTCCAAAACTAATCATAAAAACAGCCGGTTTTGACATTTATTAACAGAACCTCAAGTTACCAAGGTCAATGTTCATTTTAATAATGTAAAAAGGAAAAAATTAAATAGGTGAAATTGAATATTTAATTTCCTGTAAAATAAAATACATCTAAAAAACTATAAAATAACTATTAACTTGTTAAATTAATAGTTTCTTTATATATTGTTAAATTGACCAATCTAATGACATAAACCTTGGTCATTACAGAAATTTTTTTGAATGAAATATTAGTTTATTTACTAAAAATATTTTATCTAAACTTATCATTAAAGTAATGATGAAAACATCGAAATTTATCAAAAAAAATCTATTTTTTTCTTTTTATGTTTACATTACATAAAAAAATGTTTCTTAAATTTAATGAATAAAATCTTTTAAAATGATTTCTTTTGTAATTTAATGATCTTGGAAATTTATCCTATTTTTATTTAATTTGCTCATGTTACATTTCCTTATTCTTGGGAATATACATTTAATAAAAATATTACATAAAATATATAACTAAACAAATAGATTTTATTTATTTTGTTCTAGATTACATTTTTCATAATAATAGAAATTGTTTTTTATTTTCCTTGGTTAGCTCTGTAAACATTGTCAGCTACAATCTATTAGCTTGATCAATTTTTTCTTTCTTTATTATTTACATATTTTTTGATTTTACTTATTTTCTTTATTTCCTTGTGAAATTTAATATTTAAACCAGCTATTTTTTATAAGTTATCTTATTTACTTTAATATTATTCCACTAACCAAGTAAACTTTATTATAACCTTGTTAAAAAGGAAACTCTATTCTTTTTATCTTTTTAAATATTAATATCAATATTTGAGGAAAAAATAAAATATTTTTCGATTATTTAATGAATTATATCTTTTTAATAATAAAATCTATTTGTAAATTCTTTTCAATAAGTTATCAAAGCACAATAGAACTAACATGTTCTTGGTAATTTATATGATGATGAGAATCAAAATCCAATTTAAATTCAATCAAAATTTCTTTTTGAAAAACATTTCATTCAAATTCAAATTCAATTCATTATTTCATTCACTCTATTCATGAGAGCATTGAATTATTGTCGGCTCATTTAATTTCTAGTTTAGAAAGAAATTTAATCTTTCAAATTTTATTTAAATCAATTGATATTCTTATGCAATTATCTATCATATGATGACCTAAATTTAATGTTTTCATTTATTTAAAGCTTTTATGGAATATATTATCCTTTTAACAACGGCTTCAGTGTATGCGTCAGACGGACAGCAATATCAACGATATGGTTCGTCAGCTTTATTATAGCTCTGCCGTGGATTCTTTATTTTGATCTGGTACCTATTTGGGAGGACGTAGATAATGTTCAAGTAAGCCCACGTTAAATATTCCTTACAAAAAGCAAAGGAAACTGATTAATTTACAATAAGACGTAATTTATGTCATGACGTTAATTATGTGATAATTCTTATAAAATTCGTAAATAATTAAGAAAATCACGTTTTGCTCATTTATTTGAAATATAATACAATTAGACAACATTAAAGATTATCTTGTCCATTAACATGGTAAAATTTATTGTTGCAAAGGAAATATTAATAAAGCAAGCTTAAAACGTATAGCTAAAGTAATTTAAGTAATAGTTTGGCTATAATTATTTTTCAATTCTAAAAGAATCAAGTTAATAAAACACCTACACAATTAGGGGAGACACTTGGTCATAATTTCTTTATAACACCTTAAAAATAGCACAGAATGAAAATCCCATATAATTCTTTATTTTTTTTCTTCTATAATATTTATTCTTAAAGTATTTTCATTGAATGGAAAAGAAATCTTCAAATTTATTGAATTCCGTTTTGAGAGAAGAACTCCAATAATCGGAGAGAATATAATCTTTATTACAAATAAAAGTGTTTTCTTCGGCCCTAAAAAATTCTCTTCAGATTAATAATGAAAAGAAAGGCAATCTTTCAAGAAATCAAATTAAAAGGAACTTGATTCTCAAGTGTGCTGTCAAATTAGCAACTAGCCTTTCATATGAGTCTTGTTTCTTTAATAATAACTTACAGGGATATTAAATTCTAATATAGCTAGCTAATAATGCTTATCTAAAATAATTCTTTTTATGAGTTGTTTTTTCAAATTAGAATCCCATACTAATGAGATCCTTGGTGAATTTCAAAAGGAAAACATGCTTGTTGTTTAATTATCTTTTGTTAATACCTCTATAAGATTACCTAGCTCTTTTTGTTAAATTAATTATTTCGGATTAATTAATTTGTTATTAAAATAAATCTTTACTAAAATTAGCATATTAGTATTTTCAACTAGTAACAATAATATAATTATCAAAATTCTAATAAAAATATTATCAAGAAAATTGTTTCGGCAATTTTCATAGAAATACATTTTGCTAGGATAATTTTGTGCTGTTCTTTTCAGAATTAATACTTTAATAAATTCTTTTAAAAATTTATCATGGTTAATCGGATTTAGAAAATTAGAGCTAGTAAAAAACAGCTTGACATTTAATTTTTGGTAAACAAGTACATTTACAGAGCACACCATATAAAAAGTTATTTGTATATAAATTTCTTACATCACAGGTTTGCGTTGAGGTGTGGCCTAACGAGAGAGCTTCCAAGATATACTTTCTATCAGTTAACCTTGGTCTTCAATATTTGTTACCTCTACTAATAATAATAATATTCTATATTTTATTATTCATTAAAATATGGCGCCGAAAATTGCCCAAGTTTGTTAGACAATCGAGCGAAGATACATTAAGTGATTGGAACACAAGAATTGTTGAAAAGAGCAAGATCAAAGTGTTGAAAATGTTGATCGCTATCGTCTCATTGTTTGCACTGTCATGGCTTCCGTTGTACGCCATATTTGCCAGGATCAAATTTGGAAAACCGTTGAATGAGAATTCATTTGAAGGTAAAGGACCTTATCTATGAACATTTAAGTAAATTAGCTTGCTAATTGGCTTCAGGGATAAATAACCTATCTATGCACAACATTTTGATTAAATTAGCTTGATAATTACCTAAAAGGCTTTACATTCATGCATAGAATGAATAGTATTTGTTGTAATATAAATAGCCAAGATTACATTTCTCGAATTTAATCAAGAAACATGTAAATTGACTCATTCCAATTATCCAAGTTAATTGAGTTCTTTCATCCCACATTAGTTAACTAGATAAATTGAGATTGATTATATTGATACAGGGAAATAATATAAAAGTCCAATATGATCTAAGGAAAAAACTTTCAATTTGAAAGGGAATATACTATATTTAAAATAGATAATAATGAGGAAATTTATCATGTATATTCCGATGTATCTAAAGACAATGAACTTGTTAATTTGTTATATCTTATTGATTGATAAGTTTTAAGCAAATGAGTTGAGGTTAACGACAATAGAGTAAAATAATTCTAAGTTTAGATACATATTTCTAATCTTGTCTTTTAGATAATTTATCATGTTAAATGTCAAAATCAAGGCTCGATTTAACGTAAGGCAATTCATAAAACAATTTCTCTAATATATTCAAAAGTTATTCAAGAATATAAAGAATTATTTAATGAAATAATTTCTATTCATTTAAAGTATTGATAAAAAAATCCATTTTATTAAAATGTTTTCACATTAAGTCTTAAATCAATTAAAACAAAAAATTTTATTCATTTAATTTGTTTTAACAAACGATGAAAAATGACATAAATTCTTGAAAATTCATAATTAATTGATCAAAGCTTTAGACTCATTATTTGATTAAGGGTCAATTAATTATTCTTTAACTTTAAAGAATAATCACTGATCCCTAACTTATTTTCATAAGTCTAGACATTAAACTCTATTCCCATTCTTTTAACTTAAAGTATACACAGATTTTTCAAATGTCTTTACATTAATGATGATTAGAAACTCAATAAATAAGATTTAAAAAGTATATGAATTTTAAGAACAAAACTAATTAATTATATTACAGTAAAATCTCAATAAGTCTAACATAAATAAAAGTTAAGCACTTTTTTTAGAATATATTTTTTTGATGAGATTTATATCAATTTCTTGTATTTTCCAGGATTTTATTCTTAAATAATGGTATGTTTTAAAAAAATTGTGCTGTGCTTTCAATTTTGTAGAGCACAGATCAAAGTCTTAAACGTTGATTTAAACGTCTAAATGTTGTATTTAACAACAAAACGATGAGTTTCTAATCAACGTTTCAACAGCTCTTTAATGAAAAGTTCATTAAATAGTGTTTAGATGAGTTCAGTGACGTTTAAAGTCATTATTTCTATCAATTCTTAATCCATTTCTTAGAACGAGTTTCTATAGAAGTCTTATTCTTTTGATCAAAAGTTTTATATATTTTGAACTTTAATTCATTTTTCAATTTAAACTTTTTTATTAAATACTGAACGGAAATGAAATTTATTTGCTTTCCCTTGTTCAATATAAACAGATCATTTAAAATACAGATATTTGCACTCCGTAAAAATTCTGTAATATTTATAACTTTTATAAAATCAAAACAACAATTATGCAATTATTTAACCAATTTTTATTGCAAAGTTTTTTAAAAACATCTTGTTCAGATTTAGAAAAAATGATTTTTAAAAATTTTGTAAAAAATTAATTAACAAGTAAATATTAAAAAATTAATTTTATATTCTTAAATATTTTAATAAATATAAATAAGATTATTGATAAGATATATAACTAGGGAATATATCGAAGTTGCGGAAGGAGTCTAATATTAAGAGTAACTTGGTTAAATTCTGTAAAGAAAGCTGATTAAGATTCTAAAGTCAAAATCTGCTTATGACCATTTTAAAGACTAAAAACCATGGTCAAAATGTTTGAAAGATTCTTTGAAAAGCTTTCAAAAAACTTTTAAAGTTTTAAACATTAGTTTAATGTTTAACATTATTGAGTAAAAACAATATATCATAAAATCTCTATTGATTTATATGAGTTTATTCATTAGTTGAAATTTATTTTACATTTTTTCTACTATAGATTGACATCTTTCTAATGTTTAAAACAAATCTTATAAATATTTTGACCATGGTTTTTTATTCTTTAAAATGGTCATAAACAGATTTTGACTTCAGATTCTTAATCAACATTCTTCACAGAATTTAACCATGTCACTCTTATTATTAGATTCCATCCGCAACTTAGATATATTACCTAGTAAGAAAGATAAATATTTCTAATAAATTCACAGTTAGCTTTTAAAAATTTTTTGGATTTTGTTCAAATTAAACAATATGGCAAATTGTCGGGTACTCCTAATATAAGTGGATGACAGTATTTTTATAAATTTCTTTCTCAAGCAGTTTTCCTAGAATTTCGCAATTCTTAGAGATAATCATTATTTGAGTTTTCATTACATTCAATATTTGATACGTAATTTAATCTTGGAAAACTTACTCAAAAAGTTAATAAACTTCTAAAAGTAGATATAGAAAAATTGATACTAGGCAATATAGATATAAAACTTAATATTATCACTGCCTACTTATCAAACCTACACAAAACTACCATAATTACTTTTTACTACATTTTAATACAAAATGATTAACATTAAAATATTATTCGATAAATATATCCTACTTAAAAGTCATCATCTTAGTTTAAATAATATTTTTATCTAATTTGAATAATATAATAACGTGTGGGTTTATTTTTCTCCTAGGTGACTTTCTAGAGAAGATCACTCCATTAGCCCAATGGTTGGGCGCTTCAAACTCTTGTGTGAATCCAATACTCTATTTCTTCTTTAACGCCAAATTCAGAGCTTATTTTAAGAAAACACTCCGCAAACATTTATTCTGTTTTTTGAACAGGGACAATTTCAGGCCTAAAAAAGTAATGAAGTGCAGTAATGAGACACATGTCTAACATCTTTGTTGTTATGCGACACATCTCTTCCTGGCCTCAATTCTGTGCTATTCCTGAGGCAAACAATTAATTGATATACAAATCCAGTATTAATTAAAAAAACAGAAAATTTGTTTAATTATATGAGAATTAATAATTAATGGAGATTTCATTTTTAATCTTGTATACATTATTATAGTTTCCAATTGACAATATTAATTGATTATGGTAATTTATTCGTAAATGATTATAAAACTGTAAATAATTAAATTGATGTCTAATTATAATATCTATTAAATCATTTTATAAATATATTCATTAAAATGATAATTTTCTTTCAAAATATGTCCTTGTTCATTATTTTTTTAATTATTTCATGATTTCAAGCTTCAAGGTAAGTTTCAGGAATTAACAAATACTTTAAAATATTTACCTAGTTCCAATTTGTCTCAATGATTTAAAAATAATTTTTTTTCAAAAAAATAAATATTTGAACTTGGTATTTTTATATCTCTTATCAATCAAATAATTATATTTATTTTTATGCAATATTTACTTAAAACTCCTACGGAAAGTTTTATTTACCTAGATCATTGTAATATAAAACGCCTACAACACGTTTTCATTGAAATTAGGTCAAAAACCAAAGTAAAAATTAATTATCAAGATAACACCAAAAAAATAATTCATAATTAATTATTAATAATTAATTTGAGAATGATTGATAACTAAACTAGTTATAACAACAATTCACCATGAAAACAATCAATTAATCAAGAAGTCATAAGCAAGATATAATAGAATAATCAATTATAATTGTGATAAACAATCTAGTAAATAACCTATAACACCAAGAAAAAATTAGTCGTTACTCATCCCGAAAAAGGAAAGAACAAAATAAACTCTCATTTATATTAAGATACTTTTTTGAGACACATTTTTTTCAACACATTATTTACTATAAGAAGAATCAACAGAAAAGACATCTATATTTTTGTGCTGATCAGTGCACAGACCAAACACTTTCCCTCTTAAAAAGTGAGTTCAGTACACTCTTTAAGTGATTAAATCAATTTTTTCTCCTAAAATATATTGAAGGCCATTAACACTAAGCCGGGACACAACAAAAAAACAAATCACTGGCCCTTAACATTACCATGTTTTAGCTTGATAAATGCTTAGCTCAGTATTAATCTTATTTTATTTATATTTGCTAGTTGTTCATAGTTTCTAAACGTGATTATGTTCTTGCTAAACTGATAATAATGTTGTACTTTGCGCAAACATAAATATTTCATCTAGGTAATTGACCAATCATAATTGGAAATGATTTCGATGTCTTTTAAGCCATGGGGTATATTCTGTATTCTATTTCGCAAAATTATTGACATTTTATCAAGAAGGGTTTTTTTCTTATTAAATTTAACATGCTAATTTTATTCATGTATACATAGCAATGTTTGTATAGAAAAAGCACAGAATAATCGCTTTTCCCTTTCTATTAGATTATATGTATTACATATTCTAAGAAAATTCGCATTCCTTTTAAATTGAACTTGGTTATTAATTTGTTAATTTTAAATGTGAAATATTCATAAATTTCTTGAAAAATTCTCAGAAATGTTCAATAATTTCTATAATGAATTGCAATTCATTTAAAAGGATTTTATGGAAACATTGAAAACAACTATAATTAGTTTCATTACTATTGTTTTCATTGGAATTTCAAGTCTTTAACAACAAATAACTCTTAACTAAACAAATAATAATCACTCATTGGAATGAGGAAAACATTCATCTATGAGACCAAGACCTCTAATGCCTTGCTAATTCATCGATTCTATACATAATAAGAGTGCGAACAACACTTAACTCAACACTAAATTAAAACTCTTATATACTTAAGAAGGAAATAATAAGAAAACCACAGGAAAGGGCTCTCAATGTGAGTGTTACTTGAAAGTGACCTTGGTCACCACTTTTGCTTATTTTGTCACTGTTTTTCACAGTTATGTCGAAATAGTGAATTAATCGCAAATCAATTTCAGAGAGCATTTAATCGAAATATTCTGTTTTTCCTATTAATAAATAACCAAGATGCTATTAAAGAATGACAAAAACCTCTCTTTTATTCATTATTTAAAACAATGATCAAGGTTCTTTTATTAAATTTTTATGAGACATCATTTTTATTATACACGAATATTCTATTGAATAACCTAGATTGAATTTTATTTTCTTTATTAGTAATGGGTTTTAATAAATTGATTTATATTTATATATTTTTTTTTGTTTTATTGAAGAAAATAAACAAAAATTAATAAATAAATAAAAGAAATTTTGTCCTAGATACTTGAAGACCTAGTTCTTGACATCTCTCAAAAACCAAACATTAAATTAATGTTTAAAGAATAATTTGCTTGATGATTTCACAATCTATACAAATAATGTGCGCTTATTGCGTGTCTCTGAGACTATTCTTTACTGTCTTTTTGAGACAAATTGTCTTCAATTATCATAAGAAAGGCCTAAAACTGAGTCAGGAATTCGATATTCAGACATAAATTATTTCGATTTTAGCCTACATTTGAATCAATCAATACTTGTTTTCAAATTTCTAAACAATAAAAATATGACTTTTCGTGGGTTTTGCTGTCAACACATTTTATTCATATTTTTTGCTGATATAATAGAATTTTCGTATTTTTCATATAGAATATTAAATTTTGCATGATGAAATTTCAGTTTCTATTATAATAAATTATAATTAATTCATGCATGTTGAAATTTTAAGGACAAAAATTGTTAATGTATTTAATTTTATTTATTTTATTGAATTTTTTTTATTAATTTTTTATTGAAATATATTTAAATGTGTTTTTTTTAAATAACCAAGCTAACTATATTATAAGTTGCATTAAATTAAAGTTTTGCAAGTTTATAATTTTTATTTTTTATATTACCTTGCAAAGTAATTAATTACTTCCTACATTCTTTAAATGGCCAAAATACCCTTGGAGATTAATTTCAATTAATTTGAACTTGTAAATAAATGCCTCCTTGTTTATTTCATTTAGCAGTGATTGCAAAAATTACTTTAGGTAATACAAGTTCTAGGTAATTTAATTTTCTATCTAATCTTTTCAATTAATTTCAAATTAATGGCAAAGTTTAGATAAAATAACTTGGATTTTATCAAGAACACTTAAACTTTATTTAACCAAGTAGTAAACATATAAATCATTAATGAATATCTTGATTAATATTAAAAATATATATTTCGAATAATAAAAAAATAAGCTCATTTAAAAAGATATAGGTTTAATAATTTCAAAAATATCTCTATAATTCAGTATATTAAACTTGCTTATAAAATAATTGAAATTACCTTGAATAAAAAATAAATTTTTTCTTGGAATAGTAAATATTTCTAGATAAAAAAATCAAATTGATAAGTTCGTTGAAACTTTGACAAATTGACTTAGATTATCATTTAGAAATAATCAAAGTAAATGTATACTAAATTCCCTTGGTAGTAAACAAGTTAAAATGTTTGTGTAAATGTAGTTGAAATGGAATTTTACGTTATAAATACAGATTTTGTTTGAAAATATCAATTCGAGACTTAAAAAAATATCAAATATTACTAAATAACAACTTATATATTAAATGATCTGTCATATAAATTTACACCATGATTGCTTTGAATAATAACCTTGCATAAGCGAATTTAGAAAAGGCGATATAAAGGTATATAAATGAAAAGAATTTTTTTCAGTAATTAAATGCTGGGATATTTTATTAAGTCATCATGGTAATATGATCACGAAAAATATAAAATTAATATATTCTGGGAATAATACTTCAATTATCTTAAAAGTGCTCTTGTATAATTAATACTTTCAACAAAGAAATCATCTTTTATTAAATAATTGAGATTTTTTGTTCATTAAATTATGCTTTCATCAAATAAGTAAGCTCATTTTTCACAATTCCCATGCATGATGTATTATTCACAAAAAAAATTGATTCCAAGAAAACCCTTATAAAAGAACTTGTTCATGCAATAAAATCTAGGTCGAGGATATAGAAAAAAATTATATCATTAATATACATTACAAATGATCTTGGTGAATCTTGCACTCAATCTTCATGAATGGTGGACTAATTTATTTATTCTTCACAAAAACAAAACTAACCTAGTTAATTCTTTATTTTCATTTATCAATTCATTTGACAAATAATTTCTCAAAAAAGTAATTATAACCAGAGATGGGCAGAAAAGTAAGAAAAAGGTTATGAAGTTTTGTCAAAAGTTGCTTGAAAACTAATACGTATAATTTTTTTGACCTAACGTATATTCTATCTTTATTAAAGTATAATAGATTAAAATTTCCCTAGCTAATATGAGACAGATATTTATGTACAACCTTTAAATCTGATTCAATGATTAACATTTGTTAAAAATAATACCCTTTTGATAGACTCTAATATAAATTCATTGAAATTATCAAACACAATATATTGAAAATTTAGCACGCTCTATTTGCAAGCTTAAAATTTTAATCTTCATAACTTTCTGCCTATCTCTAATTATAACAAAACATAAAATTTACACAAAAATCAAAACAAACTTATTCTGTGCCTCAATTCTAAGCCAAACAATAGTCAATAATAGAGTAACAAGGTGATAAAACGTTTTTATGAATATTTAGATTTATTACTAAATATAATTGGTCAAATATCTAAGTAAACAAAGTGAGACCATAATATTTATCCAAATAATAAGTAATAACATTATTATTCCATTTTCTAATTTCCCTAGGTACAAATAGTGTACCCTACTCAATAAATAATGATGTCTGTTCACCCTATATTAAGACAAAAGTATAACGATCCCGAGTATTCATTTGAAATAATCATGCAAAATAAGTATATCTAATAAAAGAGCTGTCCTTTAGTTGAACCAATCCGTCACTCTTTAGGGACAGAATATAACACAAAAAAAGATTCATTTTTAATGTAAATTCAGATAATAAAGAGATGAGTATTGAATATATTTGTATGTTTTGTAATTCCATTAATATATGCCTTGAAATGAGCAAGGTATATCAATAAATTAATTTGGAAAAATAGACTGGGTTATTTATATTTTTAATATAAGCTAGGTAAATATAATATAAAATAGTTTTATATAATAAGAGGAAAAATGAGTTATAAAACTGATTTATTGTTTTATTCTTGATATTATTGGTAGAGACCTTGCTCATACAACTATCAGAATGAACTTTTAGTGAACTTCCCATTGATTTTGTCGACACATTTGTTAAAAAAAAGATGAATTCATTTCCATCAGAAAAAAATCAATAAATATTATAAAAGTAATCATTATTTCAAATAATTTATTTATTTTATGGAAAAAATCATTTTTTTCAAAACAAGTTTTGTAGTGAAAACCAATTATTAAATGGAAAAATGAAAAGTAGTTTCAATAAGTTATTAATTATTTTAATATATTTAATAACAAATACAATAAGTGATGACAAAATCAAAGATCAGGGCTTTAGTGGTGATTGTGGCCAATATTGTGATTGTGGTCCTCCCGCTCGACCTCCAGAGACAACTGTTTTCTTAACTAACAAAAAGCTTTTATATAAAAAACATCAAATTTATTACGAAAACGAGTCTATCGTTAAATATAAGTGTTTAGACCCGAATAATATACTCATTGGGACCGACACTCGTACCTGTCTTCATGGTAAATGGACTGGCACAATTCCACAATGTGGTAAATATCAATAACATTGCTAAATAATAACTTTATACCAAGATAATTAAAAATTTTCTAAGGAATTGTAAATTTTATCTCAAATTAATAAGAATAACATATTTATCTTGCTAATTTATAAGACTAATTAAGATCTATATTTCAATAACATAAACAAAGAAAGCCATCCCTTTTCTGTGCTCTTGTTTTCCACTTATATGACAGTAATTACTTGTTTTTTGTGCAAAAAAATAGGAGTAAATCTTAATAACGATATAAGGCTTTCATCGATTGATTTGTTTCGAAACGATTCTCTCATAACAACTGTGGATCTGAGCAAAACTCAAGACTTCTATAACAATGGACTATATTCTGTGCCATATTATATGAAGCCTCGTCATTGTGCTGACTGGACAGTGAAATCCGGTGCTGAGCTATGGCTCTTCCGTCTCAATCAATTTGTTGACATTAATTACATACAAATTGTCTTATATTCCAAACAAAATCTTCAGACAATACTTATGGCAAACAGAGGGCCAGCATTGAAACTAATGCTAAACCAGAGCACCGGAAGCTCAATACCACTACCGGAACAGTTTTGCCAACTTTTAAAGCAAACTTACAAAAGAAATTATTTAACACTTGATTACGACTGTAGTACTAAACATACACTCAATACAAGACTCGAGTCCATAGTATTGAAGTACAAAAGCCATGAACTCTTCCATTCGTTTCCTATTTCTTTGTGTGATTTACGTGTCTATAGATTGCCCTCGAATTGTGGTTCACCTGATCTTACTCTTTCAACAAATGGCGTCAATCAGTTGCCAGATATTTACCAGTTTTCCTGTTCTGATAAGGGTTATATGATCAAGGGTGAGCATTAATTTACCTAGATTATTCTTATTTCTATATCACAATTTGTTTGCCACTAAATATTATCTTGTTATATTTAATAAAATAAATTCTAACAAGATTATATAATTTAGATTAATTTAAAGATGAAATATTTCATTTTCCACCTTGCTAGTATTGTTCTATAATTAGAGAAGATTTATTAAATTACCTTAATGAATTATTTAAGAACATGCAAAATAAATAGCTATAAATATCAATTAAACAAGTTGAAGCTTATAAATATTATTGAGGAAATAATTGAAAATGATCTTAGAATAAATATCGAGGAAATAAATAATTTCCCAATAATTGATTCGTCAGTTAATCATTCGATTGAATAATCATTTAATCGTCAAATATATCTCATAATCCCTTTTATGTGACAATCAATTGGAAAACCCACTCAACCGACACAATACTATTGGCTTTTCCCTTATATATTCTCATTATTTTCTAATCTATTGGTCTAGAAAATATCCTTGGTGAAACCAATTTCATATAAAAGTTATAAATATCTAATTATAAATATGAGAACCTTTTGTTCTTTTAAAGTTTTTGAAAGAAAAATAATTGAATTTTTCATTAATAGTTTAATATAAGATAAATTCTGTTGTGAAAAGAATCATCTAGGCGGAAAATTTAAATATCAATTTAATTTTTAATTTTTATTAAACTATTCTTCATTAAAGTTATTTTGAGTCAATCCTTTCACTAATAAAAAATGAGTTATTAATAAAATAAATTTTAGATTATAGATATAATACAAATATTTTATAGAATTGAATTTTATTATTCAAATATGAACATGGATAAAAATTTTAAAGCCTACTTAATTAAAAATTAATTTTGTTTGTATACCTTGGTAATATTTTAAGTTACAAAATGTATGTATAGAAAACAATTAATTTTGAATAACAATTATATTATCAAAACATAATTAAACAGAATATTCTAAAATCAAATATTTACTCAGAATTGTAACCTGAGCTAAATTTTGAATTTGATTTCACCCAGTAAATATGATTTCTATATCTATAAATGAATAAATTTAAAATAGTCTAACTTAATTATTATATAAATCTTGCATAATATACTTTCACAATTCTCATATAGTAAAGATTTTACCTAAAGGTTTCATATTTCAAAGTTAATTTAACCTAGCATCATTGAATTTAATATAAAAACAAAAAATATATTACACGCAAAATTGCTCAAGACATAAAATTCCATAAAAGCATATTCTAAACTAATAATGATCATCTGAAAATATAAATATAGGTTTTAAAAATATGAAAAACAAAACTTATACAAATAATACTAATATTTACAACTAAACTTTACTAGGTAACCCACAAATCAAATGTAACCGGAACACTGGTAAATGGACCGGAGAGTCACCAGTTTGTATACCCCGACCATATTGTAAGCTAATAGAAAATGTATTCACAAAACAACTGATAATAACCTACGAAGAGATCAATGCTCTGCCAAACGGAGAGAGTGTTGTATTCGACGGAAAATTAGCGTATTTTCAGTGCAATCACACAAACAATGACGACATGAATGAAAACAAACACAACTCTGTTATCTGCCGGAAGGGACAGTGGTTTGGTATGGCTTTACTCAGCCCTTGTGAACGAACATCAACTCTACATAGTAAAGGTGTTTAAACGATTATTTGATATTATCTTGTTTATTATTTTATTCCTAGTTTAATAACTTTTCTTTGTTAATCCATTTACTAATATTTCATTAATGACAGTATTTTTCTAATTAGAGTTCCGGTGAAAGTTTTCTAAGCTATTCTTGTTAATTAAGTGAATTAGCTCTTAATTATTTTCCATTATGTGTTTAGCTAGGTTCAATGAACTAGAACATTTTTAATCAAAATATTAATGCATTCTCTACGAACTACTGATTTGTTTTATGTTTTAAATGAAAAATATTTTAGATCGAAGAGTGTGTGTGTGTGTGTGTGTGAGAGAGAGAGAGAGAGAGAGAGAGAGAGAGAGAATACAGAGCACAGGTTGCGTTCAAATGACAACACATCTACTTATAGTTCAGAAATAATGAAATCCATTCAATTCAAGCAAATATTTTCAGTTTATTTCATATATAAAGGCATTTCTAAATAAATTTTCTAAAAATTCTTTGTTTTAGCATATATGAGCAAGGTGGTTACATAATGAAACAACATAAATATAATATATAGAATAAAATATTTTTAAGGTAAACAAAAAATTTAATTAATATATTTTCTAAAATAATTTTAATATTTAGATAATAAAAACTATCTTGCTAACAACAATAATAGAGAATTATGAAAATATTTTATGAAAATAGGCTTAGAGATCAAGAATAATATTTTATGCAAGAACAGTCTTTTAAAATTCAAATTTTGAAAATATCTGTCAACTAAAATATAGATAATTCCTTATTAAAATAACCAATCACATTTTTTTGTCAAGAATAAGAATTTAATTAAATTCTTTCTTATTTTTTTAATAATCTTATTTTTCTTCACAAAATAAATATGTGCTAGGTGATTTTCAAGAGCTGACTGATAAGCTGACAATTATTGTTATGGGAATTATTATCGGACTTCTTATTATTCCAACGGCTTTACTAATGAAAAGAACATTACTTAAGAGGAAGAGCCCAGTTATCAGAGAGTAAATCCAATTTTTTTAATTTTTTCTTTACTTATTTATTGATATGACCAAGGTAGATACTTATATATTTCATCAGGTTTAGTTTTATCAATTTTAAAGAAGAGTTTTTGTTATCGCTCCGTTAATAATAAAAGAAAATATTATTTTTATTAATTCTTAACAAAATATATCTTTTATTAACGCGATTTTTATTTTTTTAAAAAAAGATTGAGCTTGGTACTAATAGGGATAAGGAAAAATTGATATATATTAGAGTTATGCAATGGGTTAAAATAAATCTAGGTCAACAATTTAATGAAATTATGAGATTTGAGCTTGGGAATTCTAGGAAAAATTTCGGCTTAAATTTGATTTTTATCAATTCCAGGAACATGTATGACGACACAAACAATTGTGAACAGGAACATATTTATGCTGAAATTGACTATTTCAATTACAACGAAAAGATGAAATGCGAAGATAAATTTAATTCACTTAAAAGTGAATCAAATTCTAATAGAAATAAAAATATTTATGTCGAGACTAGAATATAATAGAACTTTTCAATCAAATTAGCAAGTTAACTTTTATTTTAAACAATTAAACTTGTATTAATTTTTTTCTCTTAATTAATTTATAAAATTAAGACATTATTTGCTTAAATTATTATGCAAGATTAAATAGGTAAAACCAATTATTTTAGTTTATTAAATGAATTATTATTTGCTTTTATGTATAGTGCCTTTAAATTATGCTAGATAATGTAATTACCAATATCAATAAATTTTTATTTTATTAAAACTTAATCTCTATCAATTATTTGTTCTTGCAATGCATTAAAAATACCTAGTACATGGTAATTCAATGTAAATGCTTTAGATTAATAGTTTTAATAAATATTTGCTAAGTAATTTTTGAAAAAATTCATCAAGAATTTTAATAGTTTTAAACATAACAAACTAATTTTTTTCTAAACTATTAAGAAAGTTAAAAAAACAAAAATTCATTATTGAATTAATTTAGAATAATTTTATTATTTTCTTTAAAATATGTTAAAATCTTTAAAATATTTAAAATATTAGAATAATTAAAATTAAAAGAACGTTTAATTACTAGATAATTGAAGTATTTTTAACAAAAATAAAGTAAGACTTACTTACAAATCGCACAACCATTAAATCGATAACTTCGACTTTTTTAACATAAATACTAATTATTAATATTAGTGACCAGTTTCGACTGCAATAATTGCAATTATTGCTGTCAGTCTTTATCAAACTTAGGTTTCAAATAAATAGAAACCAAAGTTTCAGTCTTGCAATGAAGGGATCAAAAGAGAGAGACCAATGTTTCAATTACAGGCACTAATTGTTTATTATACAAAACATAAGTATTTTCCGATACTGTTTAAAGTTTTTCATTTAAATTTTATTTTCTTTTAGGTTTAGTATATCTCAAATATAAAATTTAAATGAAAAACTGTAAATAGTATCGAAAAATACTTATGTTTTGTATTATAAACAATTAGTGCCTGTAATTGAAACCTTCGTCTCTCTCTCTTTTGATCCCTTCATTGCAAGACTGGAACTTTGGTTTCTATTTATTTGAAACCTAAGTTTGATAAAGACTGACAGCAATTACAGTCGAAACGGTCACTAATATTAATAATTAGTATTAATGTTAAAAAAGTCGAAGTTATCGATTAAATTGTTGTGCGATTTGTAAGTAAGTCTTACTCTGTTTTTGTTAATATGACTCAAAACAACAACCAAAGTCTCAACTTAATGAATTATTTTTATTTAGTTGAAATTTTATTATGAATTCTAGGTAATTTTTATAAATGTAAAACAAATGTTAATAGTATAGCAAATTATTGTTTATTAAGAATCAATATCATTTAATATAACTAAATTGTGCAAGGTCCAGCACATGCCCACGATTGACCGCATTCATGATTATCAGTACAGGGCACGTATTGATAATCTTGAGAATTGCCCATGGTTGTATAACACCACTCGACTACGTCTAAAGGTGACAGTGCTTGGCAATGTGACCAACAGTAGCCAATATGACAGCCATGATGTGAAAATTCGTCAGCTTCAATAACCATGTTCATATTCACCATAAAAGTAGCTAGAACAAAAATATTTGCCAACATTTCTTGAATAAAATAAACAAGGCATTTTTAATTAAAATTAATGCTTAAATGAATTTAAACTCACCTCAAATAGTGTTTCAATAATTTTTATTAAATTTAAACAAAATTGTATTTAAACCAGAGTTACGGCACACTATTTATATGATTTTTTAAATAATTTAAATAGGACTAATTTAAACAGGACAATCCTTTCCGGGATAATCACTTTTCCGAAAGTTAATTCCGCAAAAATTATTTCCCGAATATCAGTTAATTTTGTACTCAAAAGTATTTATTGAAAATATTTTTACTTAGTTTATTTTAAATCCTTTTCAGAATCATAATATTGTTGGAAATATGAAAACAAATTCTTATAAAAATAAAAATATTTAAATCAAAAGTAAATTGTGTGGGCTTTTCAATCATTTTAGTATGTTAACTTTTATATTTAAAAATTAAACTTATATTAATATTTCTCCAAATTATTATGAAATTTCAGTCTTCATTAGCTTAAATTATTATGCAAGATTAAATTCAAAACTAATTAAGTTATTTTGTTATTGAATTTTTATTTGCTTTTATATAAAGCGCTTTCAAATTATGATAGATATTATAATTATTAATAAAGTTCTATTATATTAAAAACAATTTTCCAACAATTATTTGTTCTTGCAATAATAATAATAAATTTTATATATTATTTGTAAATTATATAATACACTAAAAATATTCTCATTTTTTTAACACAAAATATTTGAAATAACTTTGACTTTTATAAATAGTATTTTTAATAAAATTGAAAATTTATTATCAAGTTGCTTTAATATAAGATTGATAAAATTCAAAATACTTATTGTTCAATATAAAGAGAGGTAACTGTATTCGAAAATATCAATTAAGGCTATTTTAACTATTTGTTTATAAAAGACTTAATGTTTCACTAATTACTGTGAAAATCAATTAAGAAAATAATATAATAAAATAATTGTATTCTTTAATATCAACAGAATATTAACCAAAAGAATATTCACTTCTTTAGAAACAAAGTTTTCAATTAAAGTTAATTAAAACAAATAATTTTATATCCATTTTAATAGAATTGAATTAATATTCAATAAATTTCACTCAAACTGTAAATTATTTGAAGAATATTTTATCATTTAAGTGGAAAACAATGTCTTCACTGAATTTGAAACTACCGTTTGATTACATAAACAGTAAATGTCTTAACAGAAGACAAAAACTAATAAACAAAATCAAATTCATATTATTATTGACATATTATTTCTTATTTATACTACAAAGTATCTTAATTTACATTAAGCTTGGCACATTAAAAGCTAAAGAATTACCTCACAATTACCTTGGTGTATTTCATCATTTTGGAGGTCTGCCCCAACTCTTCTACTTATTAGCGATATTCTGTTCGATATATACTATTCTTTACTTAATTCTGTTTAACCGAAAACACGAGTCAAGATATAAATGGATGAAAATCATAGAAGTACTCAATACTGACAGCCATTCCATACATTTGCAGGGATTAACTGATAAAGAGTTTAATGCGAAATATGTGAAACATGTCTTTTTATTAACATATCTAATAAAGAGAGTTTGTATACCATACGTATTATTAAGCTCAATTATCTCGCTGATTTTTCTTTCAAAGAACTTATCGTTGAAAGATTTTGTTAAATATGGAATATTATCTTGGCTATTGAACTTGGTACACGCTTGGCACTATTTATTTAGTTTATTTTATGGATTTCTCTATTATTTCATAGTTTGCTATTTCTGTGAAATTAGTTTAAAAGCATTCAATAAAAAACTAATTGAAATACAATATAAGAAATTATTTTTCAATTTAAATAATATCCAGGCATTTTTAAATGATCTTGATCATATTACAGGGGATAAAATTAAGTTCAACAGTTTTTGGAAGTACTTTATTTTTTCAGTTTATTATTGTTTTATTCCAGTTTTACTAATTTGTGTTCAGACTATATTGTTTGAGCAAACAAATAGCATCATTATATATCCCTTGATAATATTCATAATAATCCTGGCATTAATGATAATTATATTTAATTGGATAACATCTTCGATACATAAACAGTGTTTAATAACGTTTAAATGTTTACAAAACTTTTATATAAATAATGAAAACCTAATCAGAACTCATAATAAACTTAAAGTAAGAAAACATGTCTTCAATTGATTTCTATTAAAAATTAATTGAATTTATTTGATTAAAAAACTTATGAAACTTACATTTCAAATTTCCACAACAATATTGACAATAAACTTATTGTATTTGGCGGAGGCTTTCGACAATTTACTAATTCTCTTCTTCGGCGGTTAGAACTCAAATGAGATCTTTGCAGTCGAGGCCTTGCGATGTGTGAAGGGATGGGATCAGTTG
>JAQFZM010001118.1:0-20915 GCA_034695785.1 Galumna obvia | reverse complement strand
GTTTTATTAATTATATTTTGATATTAGAAATTATTTTGAGGTCACCACCTTGCTCATCATTTAGTTTGCTTGCTCAAATTATTAATATTCTTATACTAAGTCTCGAGAAAATTCATTGTTTTTACAGTTTTTAGTTTTATTTATTTATTGAATTTATTAAATCTGATTTTCTTTTCAATTCAAAATTAATAATAATTTATTTAATTAATAATAATTTTAATCACAATTACATCTTTTTAATCATATTTAATGCAATCATTGATTCTCTTTTCAAAACTTTTATTCTCTTTTATTCTTGTTTTAGTTATGAAATGCTGTTTACTCTTTGAATTAAAGCGTATAATTCATTATTCGTACAATTCATGTAATAAATTGTATTTTGTTACGATTTTTATTTAAATTTTTAATTATAACATAAATTTATACAATTATACGATAATGCGATCATAAGTTTCACTTCAAATAGTAAACAGCATTTCTGTTGAATTTAACGTTTGACATAAAATTTGTTACATATTAACCGAATTGCTTGTATCTATTCATGACTAAAGACTGAATCCATGGCAACCTTTCTCTTAAAGTTTTCTAAACAAACATTTTTTTCAGCAGAGAATTAAATTTTGTTAAATTGTTTAAAATATGACGTCTTATATCGAATATAAAATCGAGGACTCAATTCTTAAGACTTTGCAAAAGGAGTGCATCAGTTGGTCTCTAAATGATCGCTCATTTTTAGCGCTTTCCGTTTATTCTGATTCGGGCGGAACTATAGTTATTCTAAATGAAGACGGAATGCAACCGATAGAGTCATATCAAAGTGATTCCCAACCGATTCCCTTAAAAATGGGAATAAGGGTAAAGTGTTTTCAATGGAATCCCATTTGTTTATCGATTGCCATTTCCTGGGAATCGGGAGAACTCGGAGTCTATTCCATAAAGAATTCGAAGACAAAGTGGACGGACTCTAATTCCAAAAGTTTTAGTCGACAGAAAGCTATTACTTGTATGGAATGGATGACTGACGGCAACAGTTTATTCACTGGTATTCCATACAATTATTTATTTATTTGAACACAAATTTGTCTTAATTACTCTTAATTGTCTTAATTGTCTTAAGTGACTAAATTATGTTCGACTTTTTAAACAAGTGTTCATCAGATGAGTTGTCACATCAAATCTGTTTATTCGTATTTTAGATCTTATCTGATAAGAAATATGATATATCAAGATCATTTATTTTACAAACAAAATTTCGATTCATTGCAAATAAATAAAAATTTTCACATAATATGTATTTATAGCACATATTTTTATATAACAAATATATTTTTATAATTCACACAATTATTTTAGTCAATTGATTAGGAGATAATGTTTAAAATACGTTAATCTGATTTGATCTAGCTCATCTGGTTCAAAGAGTCAAATATAATTTGATTAAATTGTGTATAATATACACTGTATATGAGTATCTTGGTGATTTATGAAGTTTGATTTATTTAAAAGTTGATATATCGGGTAAAGTCGTAATTTGGGAATTCGACGAAATGGCAAATATATTGATTGAAAAACACGTCCAACAATTAACGGATCAAATTTCAGATATAATTTCTGTTAAATTAAATAAAGTTTCGTTTGTTTTCTTCGGTTCAAATGGCGGTACAGTATATCAGATGAATGAGTCGACCGGAACCCTAACAGATATCGTTGCCCTCGAAAGTGGTGTCAAACGTATACTTCATTACTCAAAAAAGAGTCGATTAATAGTTATAACGGAATCAATGCTTTTATGTCAATACTCTCTCTCGACTTCCAGTTCTGAAGTCTGTGAGGTATCAAAAGTTAAATTAAGTACTTCTGCGCGAAACATAACAACTGATATAATCACTGCTATTATGGTCGACGACTCCGTCGGTTTGATTGCCATTTGTTTTACAAATGAAAGAGTTGTCAGACTCTGGCAGTTGGAGAGCGGTAATAACGCAGCCGTTATCGTCGCTGAATCTGCGGAATCTCATTGGGCGGGAGTCACTTCTGTGAGCTTCTGGAATGGTTTGATGGTCGCCGGAACCAGTAATAACCATATCATCATTTGGAAGCGAACCTCTGGTCTTGACTTCAATAGAGTTTCTCAGATTCAGGTCAAAGGAAGTGTCAAACAGATATGTGTCGGTCAAAGCGGACACATCGCTTGCATCACATCTACTAATGATATCTATTTAGTGAACGAACAGAATATGTGTTTTTCATACAGAAATCAAACCGTAATAATTCAGGTAATATATAATCAAAATTAATTAATTGTTTAGTAATTATTTGTGTAAAGAGTGGCGCAAAACAGTTACGCGTTAAGAATATTGACTCCGATTTGAGCAGAGAATTGAAGGTTGAAATACCCGTTCGATGTATTTATGTGGGAACTGATAGTAATATTTTTGGAATAAAATTGAGTGGATCCAAACGTATTGACTTTTATCGACAAAAATTGTCGCCTCATGTCATCGATTCTTACTGTTCAGCGAATATCAAAGAAAACGATAATTTGGTTGTTATTTACAATCAAATAGTCTGGAGTTGTTTTATTGATAGTAACCAAAATAACGGTACCTTTTCTTTGATATCTTATAATCTGGAAACAAATGAAGAGGAGAGCCATCAAATGGAACTATTGCTTAATACAGATAATAATGTCTCTCAAATCAAAGTCATTGCTTTTGATATAAGTGGTGACTCTCTTATGGCTATTCTTTCTATGAATACAAAATATTTTCTCTATATTTTTAAAGTTAGCGGACAAAAACAAATAAGAAAGTCGGGTCCCATCCCTTTACCCGACCATAAAAACATCATTTTTGCTAAAATCAATTGTGACTCTTCTATGGTCGCCATCGCTTCTAATAAATACATATCTGTTGTATACAAAGAAGAAATTTTCAAATATAAACCTGAACTGCAACAAGGTCAACAAATAGATACTCTATCGTGGGCTGAAAATGAACCAGTAAGTTTAAAATTTATATTTGAAAATCCAAGATAAACTAATTGGTGATTGAGATGTTGTCAGTTATATAGCATTTCAATAGTTTTAGTTAATGAATTGAGTGAAGTCTTTCTTCTAATCTATTCTTTTGTCTAAATATTTGTTTTGTTATTTTTCAGCGATTATTATGTTTTTCAGAACAAATAAAAGTGAGAATTCTTTTATGCAGTCCTAAAGAAAAACTGATTAAACTCTACGATCAAATAGAAATCGATAAACAGTTAAAACTCATTACACTTAAAGTTCCGGTCATTTATTTTTTGAGATCAGAAGAGATCGTTAAAAGAGAATTAACAGAATTAGAGGGTTTGACTGAAGAAACCACAAGTATTTTATTAGACTTTTTAACAGCGAAGTCAACAGATCTGAACCAAATTATTAAAAGAGTTAATCAAATCGGAGATAATAACAAAAAATTGTGGAATAATTTGGCAAAACTTAGTGTCAAAAGTGGTGACATAAATATGGGACTCTATTGTACTTCAAAACTCCAAAATGCAAGAGTTGTTAGAGATGTCAAACAAGAATTAGCAGAAAGTGGTGTCGAAGCCGCCTGTGCTCTATTGGCTATGAATTTGGGTCTTTACAATGAGGCCGAAGAAATACTCAAAGGAAGTAATAATTCGTTAAAGTTATCGAAATACTATCAAAATAGAAATGAGTGGCAAAAAGCTATCGATTGTGTCGATAGAGTCAATCAAAAGACAGTTTACTATAATTACGCCAAACATTTAGAACAGGACGAGTCTAATGTTACCGAAGCCATCAAATATTATGAAATGTCTGCAACTCATGTATTTGAAGTGCCGCGAATGCTCTTTGATATCGACCCCTCCGGCAGTTCATTACTTCAAGACTATTGCCTTTCAGAAAAGAACGAATCTTCAGAAAAGGATCGTGCTTATCTTATCAAATGGTGGGGACAGTATTGCGAAAGTCAGGGCGATATTAATCACGCTTTGAATGCATACGAAAAGGCAAAGGATTACTACAATTTGGTTCGACTCCTTTGTTATACGGGTCAGAGTGAAAGGGCTAAGACTTTAGTTAATTCATTTGTTTCTGAGCCGAGCGATGAGTCGAACCCGACTCGAGAGGCAGCACTACTTCACTTGGGCCGACACTTAGAAGCTATTAATCCAATTGAATCAATTAATTATTACTTACCCTCTGGTGCTATAAAGCACGCAATCCGTGTCTGTAAGACTAATCATTTTATCAACGAATTGGCAAAACTTATTATCACTTATGGCAATGAAGAAGAGGCCAAAGATTTTGTCACTCATTATATTGAAAATAATGATTATAACAATGAATTAAGTGATGAATATATCGTTCAAATATACTATAAGTGTGGACTCATCGGTAAAGCCATTGAGTGCTCACTTAATTCCCGGACGTGGACTCAATTAAGAAATCTTCTCTCAGATATCATATTAAAGGCAGAGTCGGGACAACAAATCCATATAATAGTAGTCGACGAAAGTTTAGTTGAGTTGGCGTTGGCAGCACTTAAGACTGACTCTGATATTATTGATATCGTTATCGACTTATTATTGCTTTTGGATAGCGATAAGTCTTCACTTATGGAACAATTAATTAGAGATTATAATATTGAAGTCAATGAGAAACTGGTGGACAAAGTCGAGAGAATTACCAAAAGTAAAGACCAAAAACAACAATTAATGCTATCGTTAGCAGATATGGCTCTTCAAAAGGGCAACTGTTTGGTGGCCGCAAAACTCTATAACAATCAGGGGCTCAGAACTAATGCCATTAAAGCTCTAATAAGAACGGGTCAGACCGACAAAGTTATCAGTTATGCCAATATAGCCCGCGATAAAAATGTATATAAAATCGCTGCTAATTATCTCCAAACTATGGACTATAGCGAGGATTCTCTTATTTCTAACTTTTATAAAAAGGCCGGAATTAAACCAGAATTAAATCGAGTCAACAAAGAAAACATTTAATTTTAAAATGTAATGTAATATAACTCTAATGTAATTAATAAATGAATAAATAAAACATTCCATAAATTTAAATCCGATTAAAAATATTTACAGTTTAAAACAATTTATAAAATATTTGATGAATTTATGAAATATTACATAACAATTGGTTCGCGATTTCCGACTTTTTAAGATATTTTATTGTAATTAAGAGTAAAAGTATTTGAAGAATATTCTTAAGTAATTGTAATGAAGTCAAGAGATGGCACTTCTCTGCACTTCTTTTTAATTGTTTGCCATTTATTTACAATCAAAGCATGTCTTTCATGTGTTTTCATATTTAAATGTATTTTATTTATGTTTTGTTTTATATTAAATCGATTTGATGTCATTTTTGATAATTTGTGAAAATGTCAGACAATATTCCTTTAGAAGATAAACATAAGAGCCATCAAAAGAGAAAAAGTGGACCCAAATTTGAGAAAAAGCAAAAAAGTAGAGAAACTGAAAATAATGATAACAACCAAAGGAAGAGTCATAACGTTAAGGCATTTGCCATTAAATCTGCGGTTAAGGCCGAACGACAGTTCAGACGTAAACAGGATTTGACAGCAAAGAGAGAACACTTTCCTCTAATAGATAGGACACCATTAGAACCGCCGCCTTTTGTTGTGGCTGTTGTCGGACCTGAAAAAGTGGGGAAAACCACTTTAATCCGATCAATAATCAAGTCTTTGAGTCGAACTAATTTACAGCAGATTTTGGGTCCAATCACTTGTGTCGCCGGAAAAAAAAGAAGACTTACTTTAATTGAATGCAATAATGATATCAATTGTATGATAGATATCGCAAAAGTGGCGGATTTGGTCCTTCTCTTAGTTGACGCCAGTTTTGGTTTTGAAATGGAAACCTTTGAGTTCTTAAATATATGTCAATCGCATGGATTTCCCCGAATTATGGGTGTATTGACTCATTTGGATGTTTTTAAAAATCCAAAGGCTTTGAGAAAAACTAAAAAAATTCTTAAACACCGGTTTTGGACAGAAATCTATTCGGGTGCAAAACTCTTCTATTTGTCGGGAATTATTGGCGGACAATATCTAAAGAATGAAATCCATAATTTGTGTCGATTCATATCAATAATAAAGTTCCGTCCCTTACAATGGATTACAAGCCATCCCTATCTGATTGTCGACAGAATCGAAGACATAACAAATCAGGAAACTGTTCGTCAAAATCCAAAATGCAATCGAAAGGTCTGTCTTTTCGGTTATTCGCGCGGAAGTCATTTTAAAGCAAATAATGATATCCATATTCCCGGTTGCGGTGACTTTATTATCAATGATATATCGTTTGTGTCCGATCCCTGTCCTCTTCCGGATAAGGAAAAACGTCGATCTCTTAATGAAAAGGAAAGACTAATTTATGCGCCGATGTCTGGCGTTGGAGGTCTTGTCTACGACAAAGACGCCATTTATATCGATTTGGGTGGCAGTCATTCCCACAAAACTGAACAAAACGACACTCAAAGCGATGAAATAGTTTCATCTCTTATCACAAGTCGTCAAACCATTGATGAAAAGATGGCTTCCACTGAACTTAAACTTTTTACTAATACAGAACCGACTGATGGCGACAATGTTTTTAGTGGGGAAAGAGTCAGACGTAAAGTTAGGTTCGATAAAGAAATAAATTATGAGAACTTTAAAAGTGATGACGAATCTGAAGATTCAGATAATGAAGAAGAAAACGAAGAATTTATTAACAAAACTGATTCCGAACTAAAATCTGATCAAAACTCTGATGAAGAGATGTTAGAATTTGATGATCAAGAAGTGGAGGACGAATACAATTACTCGAAGTGGAAAAAAGATTTATCTTCAAAGGCTTCGACAGCTTTTTATTCACGACTCGAGAGATTAGAAAATATTCAGCGATTCGTTTATGGAGAGACCAATGATTTGAAGGACGATAAGTATTTCGATGAATCCAAAGAACTGTCCGATGGATTGTTTAAAGTTTTTGAGAGAAAACAGGAAGAAATCAATAAAATGAAAGCAACCCTTAATTCAATTGAGTGCTCGAAATTTCCTGAAGATTTACTCATTGATTGGGACAAAGAAGACATTTACGACTCAATTAAAGATTGTTTTGTGACCGGAAAGTGGGACGACAGCGAAGACGCCACCAAATTATTAGCCGAAGACGACCACATCAATGACTCCGATGAAGAGGTTTTTGGAGATTTTGAAGATTTTGAAACCGGAGAAAAACATACGAATGAAACTGAATTTAGTAATGAATTCGAAGACAATAACGAAGAAAATGAAAGGAATGAAAGGAACGAACGATTGGAGAAAAAACGGAAAATGAAAGCAGCATTTGATTCAGAATATGATGAGAACGGAAACGAAGAAAAGACTTTTTTAGATTTAGAAAAAGAAAAACTCGAACAACAGAGTCAGGTCTATATCGATCTCTCGATTATTTTGTTTAAGAGTTTCTTTTAATCTTTAGTTAAATCGAAGCGAATTCGAGGGTATGTCTGACGAACAAAGAGTACAATTTGAAGGCTATAGAGCGGGAATGTATTTAAGGCTTGAAATCGATGACATTCCCTGCGAACTGATTGACAACTTTGATCCGAGTTATCCTCTTATTGTGGGCGGACTTCTCAACGGCGAGACAACTATAGGTTACGCTAGAGTTCGTATTAAAAAGCACAGGTGGTATAAGAGGATATTGAAAACATCGGATCCATTGATACTTTCATTGGGGTGGAGACGATTCCAAACTCAACCCTTATATTCGACTCAAGACGACAACGGACGTAATCGACTCCTCAAGTATACGCCTCAACATATGCACTGTTTCGCCACTTTTTGGGGACCCATTACTCCTCAGAGCACTGGATTTATTGCCGTTCAAACCGTTTCTGAAATAAGTGCTGACTTTCGAATCGCAGCCACAGGTGTTGTCCTCGATATCGATAAATCTTCTCAAATCGTCAAAAAACTCAAACTTATAGGAAATCCCCTCAAAATTTACAAAAAGACAGCATTTATTAAAGGGATGTTTAACTCAGCCCTTGAAGTGACAAAATTTGAAGGCGCGGCTCTCAAAACAGTCAGTGGTATCAGAGGACAAATAAAGAAGGCTATCAGAGCCCCCGCCGGAGCCTTTAGGGCCACTTTCGAGGATAAAATATTAATGAGTGATATCGTGTTTCTCAGGACGTGGTATACCGTAAGAGTTCCCAAATTTTATGCGACCGTTACCTCACTATTATTGCCGTCCGACCAAAAGCTCAAATGGCAGGGAATGAAAACTGTGGGACAATTGAGACGTGAGAAGGGATTAGAGATACCTAACAATGAAGACTCGCGATATACTCCCACACAAAGAAAGAAATTTAATTTCCAACCCATGACTATACCTAAAGCACTTCAAAGAGAACTTCCCTACAAAAATAAGCCAAAACTTATACCTAAAAAGGAGAATAAAATAACTCGAGTGGCAGTAATCAGAGATAAAGAGGAACAACAAACACATAATCTCATTAAAATGATTAGAGCAGCGCATCGGCTCAAAGTTAGGAAAGAAAGAGAATCAATGACTCAAAGAGTGACTAAACATAAGAAACAAATGGAAAAAATAGAATCCGGAAGAGTTAGGAAACAAAAGGAAACACAAAAGAAAATTTCCAGTTTTAAGAGTAAAAAAGAAATGAATAAAAAAGAAAAATAAAAGAAATGTTTTATTATTTATTAAAAAATAAATTTATTTTTCAAATGAAGTAAATTATTTTCATTTCATTTATTTGCAAAGAATTGTCGAATAGAACTAAATGCGGGCCCGAAATCATTGAAACACTTGAGTTGACATTTGATCCAATCGGGAAGATTTTGTCTGATGTTTGCTCTGTTTGTATATCTATTATCCAAAAGAATAATTACTGCGAAATCATTTTTGTGTCGAATCGCTCTTCCAATCGATTGATTGACTGCTTTCATACAAAGATTTTCATAAAAGGCCTAAATTTTAATCAAATTTAATATTTTTGAATGTTTTTAAACAATTGCTTACATTTCCCGACTCTGGTTTCAGAGAATTGAAATATTGAATCTTTTGTTGTAATTCTAATGAGTTTTTGTTAGGATAGGGCAGACCAACAACAACAACACCTCTCCCCAAATCGTCACTAAAGTTGATTCCTTCACTCATTTTCCCGCCGACAACACATAATAAAAGGGCTCCCTTTCCAATACTAATGGCTCGGCTATAATCCAACAAAACTGATGAGACCTGAGAAGCCTTTTTAGGCTCTCGAAAGACTCGTTTTCCTTTTGATTCAATTGCTTTAATAATTCCTGATTTCATCCAAATCTTATAATATAAATCTTCGAATTCATAGGAAGGAAAGAAACAAACGATTCCGCCCACAATTATTGAACAAAAGTTACAAATAGTTTTACCCGTCTCTTCAATCATTGAATTATTGTTTCGATTTTTAAACGTATAATTTAGAGGTATTTTATTTGGACCGACGCCCAGACATACGGCCAACAAATTCGAATCAGGGATTACGTGTCCGCACGAAAAGGTTTTTAATCTCTGCGGAGGAATACCTAAAGGAGTAAATAAATGATCGATATATTCGTCGAAAGGTTTCATTGTTCCGCCACAAAGAATAACAGAACGACATTCGCTTATTATATCCTTTAGAATAAAAAGGGGAAAATGAACTAAATTATTTAACTAGATCATTTTAGATAGTATTATTTCTTACTTTGAAATATGAGTCCGGATTCAAAAGAATATATTTGAGGGAAGAATTACGAATCGATTGCTTATCAATAGTTGTGATTATTTTTGCGTTCGTTTTAGTATTAATTAATGCTTTTAAAAATTCTTGAATAACATAAAGAGGCGAACCATAAATTTTGATGTCTTCTTCAGCAGATGTTGTATTTGATGGAATTGATTGAACTTTTAATGATTTTCCTTTCATTTTAGCCAAAAAAGCTGTCGTTCCGTTCGATTTAATGGCATTATTTTTGTCCTCATTTTTGTTTTCTTCACTCGTTTTTTGTTTTTGTTCACAAAAACCAAAGAGTTTTCTTGCGATTCGACTTTTATCGCAATAGTCTATAATTTTATATAAATTCAAATTTTCAATTTTCAAATTAATCAGAAATTGAACCCTTTCTACAATTTCTCCAATTTTTGAGTCTTTTCTTTCAGAACTTTGTTTAAAATGTTTTATGAATTCATTCAAAATAAATACAATTTGTTTGATATGCATCAGATTTTTAGCACTTAATCGGGTCTTATATTTAAGTAAATACCGATTTAGTTGTGTCAGAGCGTCGATCACATGCGAACCCTTTAGTTCTATGCTATGAATGTTATGAATCGTTTCAATCAGATTATGGGACTCATCGACGATAACAACACTATCCTTAAGACTAATACCAAATGACTCTCTGGTCGCTGAATGCAGTAAAATATTATAAGGGATTATCACTATTTCTGCCTCAGGAATAGCCATTCGAGTGCTATAATAAGGACAGGCTTTTATGCCTTTTCCCAATTTATTGATATCTTCAATATCGAGAACGTCAGTCAAAACCTCTTCTTTGAGTTCATTAATTAACCCTTTTTTATAGAATCGACACTTTTTTGATTGACTAGAATTCTGTAATTCAATACACTTTTCATTAATTAAATTATTGTTATTTAGTTTAACTACACTTTCATTAATACAATAATTGTTTCGCGACGACAACACAACAGTTCTGAGTAGTCTTTCCTCACGAGAATAAGAAGTCTTTTTAATTTCATTAATAAATTGTGAGAGTTGTGAATGGGTTCGACTGCAGTAATAGATCTTTGGTCTGACAAATGTCACCTCTTCTTCGGTCTCATTCTTAGTATTGAGTACTTCATCATCACTGGAATAGTCTAAGAAATTTTCGTCGTATTCAGAGTCACATAATTCTGATTCGTTGTCACAATTGGTTCTCAACTTTTTTGTTAAATGTTTTGAATTTAAATCACATTTTTTTCTCAAAATTGAATTATTTTTTCTTTCGTTAAGAGTTTTGTTTCTCTTCTTTTTGTATTCAAATCGATTCAATTGAGTGACGATTAGATTCTTTTTCTCACAAATCATTGATTTACGGTTTTGTAAATCAATCCAATTATCACTGACTTTGGCCTCACTCTCGAGTTCTTCGATTTCTTTATTTAAAGTTTGTAACTCTTGAGTTAAATCATTGTATTGTTTGTCTTCAAAGTATTGAATCCATTTAATTGCGGCACAAATAATACTCAAAGATTTTCCGGTTCCGGTGGGACTCTCGACAATCGCTACTTTCCTCTCTTCCATTGACTCATAGATTGCGTCCATTAGTTGTGTCTGAATGTCATACGGAAGGAATGGGAACCGATATTTACCGTTTGTCGACATATCTTTAATTATTAATCTTTAGTTTAAAATTAGTTTAAAATTAAAACTTAAATAAAATATTAAACGATTAAAAAGACTTAGTTTTTAGTCAACAAAAATTTTGGCGCTTTTAGTTTCTATGGTTACCATAAAGAGTAGAAAATTTAAAATTCATTACTTTTTAATACATAAAACAAATGATAAGAAACCAAACAAAAGGTATAATAAAAGACCAAATTTGACGACAAATAGTGTTGAATGAAATGATTGGCTCTTTATTTGAGAGACAAACAGACGAACAGAATATTCATTTGAAAAAACAGTTCAAAAGTTCTTTCGATAAGATATTAGATCCAAACCATTGATGTCTAACAACGGCTATAGTTGTGAAGAACACGACAAATGTTGGCATTTATTGTCTCAATCGGGGGACGACTTATGCGCCAAATGTTGTCAAAACATTTTAATGTCTTCTTTGGAAAGCGATTCGACGCGAATTCATTTGTTGTCACAAATCGAAAGTTCACTAAAATATGGACCAAAACTAACTCAAACTCTGTTTGAAAGTCAAATAGATTCGGGTGAAACACAACTCTTTATTGAGACTATTCTTCGACTTTTGCCGCACTCAGACTCTCAGATCAGAAGTTTGAGCCAAAAATGTATTGAAAAAACACATGAATTGATAGATTTGTGACAATAATTGATGTTTAGGTGTGACTCTTCTCAAGACTCAGATTAATAAACAACAGATCTTTGATTTCGTTTTTGAGGACATTATTAACAAAGTATTGAAACTTATGTTCTGTTCATTAATTGATTTGAAAACTGATTTATAGATAAATAGCGACAAACAGTATTGGAACGAGTCTTCACTGGAACTGATCGCAGATTTGATTCCAGACTTTTCACTGGCAGTACATCCCCTCAGAAATGATTGTAATCTAATTCTGTTTTCAATGTTTTATTAAATTTCTTTTCAGTGGATATACTCTTCAAAAGATTTCATTTTGAATTCAAAAGATCTGATGATAGGCTTAAGATAACTCTTTTGAAGATTTTTGAAAAAATTTATGTAAATCTCGAAAGTAATCCACTCTTTGTTTTAGACAATGAGTTCCATTCAAAGACTTTGTCTTTGATTTTCAACTTATTTGAAGAACTGAACGATGAGTCCAATGATAGAGAACTGGTTATCAATTCAATCGTTTTATTGAAAAAATTATCAAAAATGGAATCAATTCTTAAACGGATTACAACTGATGAGAGACTAACCATTTATTTGCAGAAATTGTTAGGCGATAAGTGTATGGATATTAAACACTCTGTCTTAGACTGGATTTGTGACCTCTTAGAACAGGAATCTAATAATAGCGAACACATCAGAAGAGCTTTTGCTTATAATCTCGAAAAAGAAATGTTTGACTCATTTGTAAAACAATTGGATTTGAATCCAAACATTTTCAAGTAATTCAAAGTTTCATTTAATTTTTATTTGATTTATTATTTGTCGATAGACTTCTCGATTGCATTTATTTAATTGTAGAAAATAATAAGAAAACATTGAGTGAAGACAAAATACAGTTACTCTCAAATGCTGTCATCAAATCATTACAAATTTCAGTCTTTAAAAAAGACTGCAATCACTTTCTCATAGCATTAGCCGTTTTGAAGAAAATCATTAAAAGGTGAGTTCTTTTAAGTTCTTTCAAATTTTCTAATTTTTACTTTAAAAATGTTATACCAATTGTTAGGAAATCTGGTCTTAAAATTATAAACGATAGACTTTTTTATAAAATTCTTGATTTGATGGAACTCTCGATAACGACTCCAAAACTATTCACAAATATTATCGAGTTTTGCACTGATTTTGTAAATTTGCAGAGAATTCCAATTATGGTTCCGACAAAAAGAATGAAAAACTTCTTAATTAAAGTTTTGGCGAATATTAGAAATATTGGAAGCGATGGAAAAGAAATCGATTGTATTTATCGAATGACACAAACCGTCAAATTGTTTAAATCATATCTAAAACTAATAAATGAAGTGAAGAATAAAGATTTTGACGAACAAATGGATTCAGAGAACAAAGAGGTTCATATTCTAAATACTGACTTTCTTTGGAGTTCTATTGATGTCAATTTAGATGAAACTGAAGACAAGGATTCAGTGAATGATGTCTCACAAAACACAGACATTTTTGAATTTCTTTCATTTTGTTTGAAAGAAATCGAAACGATTTTTATTAATACTTTAACAGAAGTTTTGAATCAAAACTATTTGGAGGAAAATTCACTTTTACTTCAGGAAATTTGTTTGACAATAGAAATCATAATTAAAAACCATTTGTTAATTAGTAAAGATGTCATTACTTTTGTCAATCATATGTTCTCAAAAGGTTACGTCTTTTCATTACTTAATGTCTTATGTTTTGATGAATTCTGGCCCTCAAATAGTGAACTATTTATTTCTAAATTGAGTTCACTATTAACTCAATTTCTGATAAGAATCCAAAGTTTTGAAGAAATAACAGAAAATCATTTCGAAGAAAATGTCGTTCGAAGAACTTTAATACAATTTAAAGGTATTTTCAATCTTTTCATTCAAATTAAATAATGTCTTCAAATATAAAACAGATTTATTTAGTCTTCAGTCACAAGAATTTTCAGAAGTTATAAAAGAAAATACAGAATTTTTGGACACTTTTTTCGCTATCAATTACTTTTGCCATAAATTTATATCGAGGTCTTTTAATATTATTCTATTTATTCTTTAACTAATTATTTCATTTTTAGTAATGACTATGAATTTGATCCGCGATATAATGAGAATTGTCTTAGAGTTCTGAACACATATTTGACAAACAATTTAAGCGATGATTTCAACTCTGTTTTAACGATTAAATATTCGTTGTTTTTGTCTTCTTTTAGTGAATTAGAAAACAAAAGTTTAAAAGAATTGAAACAATTCTTTAGTAAAGACAGAGAAAAACGATTTGAACAAAACATAGAAAGAGACGACACTTTTTATGGTAAATATTATAGCAATCATTTGAAACTTTTGGAGTTTATGTTTACTCAACTCAAATGCGATAAATTCTCTGAATTTGGTTTAAAACAATTTCTTCAACGAATTCCCGAAACATTCGTTAATTTTGATGAAAAACAAAAGATTTCCTCTTTTTTTCAATTAATTGAATCCAATGAAAAAGCGATTCAATTACTTATTAATGTTATTTGCGATATGAATGACGACTCAGTCGTTGATATAATTTTGAGGTTTTTAGAAGATTCTGAAATGTTTGTCGAAGATTCAGATATTTATAACAGTTGGCAACGATTTTGCGATAATCTCTTCGAAAACATAGAACTGATCGCCAAAAAAATAATTGAAAAAATTGATAGAATTTCCTTAAATCACTTTTTAGAAGACGAGGACGACTTAATTAGTGTCTCTAACTCTGAATCAAATGATAAAATTATTAAATTAATTGTGTTTTTGTGTCGCTTATTATGTAATGAGAAGAATAACTATGGAATGGAATCATTCGATCGACAATTCTTTTGTCTTTTGGAAAACTTATGTCAAATGATTGACAATAATTTAAACGATTCGAGCGCTGAAACAATATTTAAATTTTTCAGAATATGTTTGAATTCTAATAAGAGCTCAGAATTAAACAATCAATTAATAGCAGAATATTTGCTTCAATCAAAAACATGTGTGACTCTACTCTTCAGATATATAGACAATGATTTACCATTCATTGAGGATTCAGAAGACTCTGAGAATAAAGAGACCGCTTTATTCCTTTTGTCAGTTTTATGTCAAAACAAACTTAAATATGATTTGGACCACAAATATGTCTATGAATTAGATATAAATCGTTTATTCGATTTACTTAACAGTGAATCCAAAGTAGTGACAGAAAATGCTTTTTATTTATTAAGCAATTCGTTTGAAACCGATTTATATTTTGATTCAAATAAAAAGAGTGAAGAAATGAAAATCGAAGAAATGAGAAAATTATTGTATTGTTTGCAAAACAGTGTCTGCAGACAATTCATATCTTTGACACAAATGACTACATTCTTGAAAGAAATGTTCGACAAATTAAAAGTGAAAAACATTGAATTAATGAAAGATTTGGCGAATAGTCGATGGTTTGAAGTGGTTATCGACTATTATCTCGAAGCAGATGAGTCGGACTCACAACTCGTCGAAGATATGTTTTTAGAAGATAATAGTAATGATGAGGACATCCATAAAATAGTGTATTCTGTAAATACAAAAATGAGTGAAGAAAAACAAAGAGAAAAAGAAATAAAAAAGAGAAAAATGAGACGAAATTCAAGAATATTTAGAAAACAATTCATTGATTTTGTTCTCATATTTCTTGAATTAGATTTCGTGAACACAACTTTAGTTAAAGTTATGAATGAAATGACCGAAAAATTTCTCGAAACCATCGATAGATCTGAAAAAGAAGAACTAATCCCTAATGAGGACAAACTTAAAGACTTTTTGAATATAATTAAAAGCGGATCGTATGCACACACTTTGACTCAACAAAACGAGAAGAGACTTCGAAAATGGAAATATAATATAAGTGAAGAACACAATTATTGTCACAAATAATAATAATATTTCATTTGTTTTTAAATTTCAATATTTTTTTAAAGAAATGATATAATAATAAAGTTTTTAATTAGTTTTTAATGAAATGTTTATTCGGTAAAATAATTTCTTTTTCTTCAATTCTTGGTTTTAATGTTACGGAAAAGACCTGTTCTTTATCTGTAATGACTTGTGTTTCTCCGAATGGAAGCAATTGTTTCGGATCAAAGTTTTCATTTAATTCAATGACTCTTTTCTCGAATTGTTTGCCATTTTGATCGACAATTTGTTGCCATTCGCCCACTTTTTTACCCATTGTTTCATTTATTTCAATATTCATTTCATTTTGTTTTTGATTCAAAAGTTTAGGAAAAAGTGTAGATTTCTTTCCAAATGTTTCGATATTTTCCTGTTTTAAACGATTTTGGGTTTGGTTTGAATCAAAACTACTTTTGAGTAATTGACCCCAAATATGACTAAAATCGTATAAATTGTTTAAACTATCGTTTTTTGGATTTTCTTCTGACGTTTGATTTCGTATAATATTATCATAATTTGTGCCAAAATTAGGAGAATTTGTTGTATTTTTTTTAATATTTCGAAATTCATTAAAACTATTCGTAGAATTTAAATCAATTTTTGGTATAAATAAAGGTTTCGATTGTTTCACTTCTTTGGGAATAATTGTATTTGAAGTGAAGTCACTGTTTTGTGATTCAAGTCTTTGTTTATCATTAATCCAATTGATCTCATCTTTCATTTGGTCGAAGTAATCCTCTTCTGTTTGAAAAGCGAACTCAACAACACTCGAAGTAGTGGTCGCAACACTTTTCGGTTTAATTATAAAACGATACATCCATTGATTAATTCGAGGGTCAGTTCTAGGGTCAAACATAGTTTCCATTCTAGGATCAGTTCTAGGGTCAATCCTAGGGTCAGTTCTAGGGTCAAACATAGTTTCCATTCTAGGATCAGTTCTAGGGTCAATTCTAGGGTCAATTATATGATCAACCATAGTTTCAATTCTAGGATCAATTCTAGGGTCATTCATAGGTTCATTCATAGGTTCAATCATAGTTTCAATTCTAGGATCAGTTCGAGGGTCAATCCTAGGATCAGTTCTAGGATCAATCATTGGTTCAATCATAGTTTCAATTCTAGGATCAGTTCTAGGGTCAATTCGAGAGTCAATTCGAGAGTCAATATGAGGGTCACTCATTACTATTGTATTTAGAAGGTGTGTCTGTCCGTCCACTGAGTTGTCAACTTTTGCCTCAATACTAATCTTAATTAGATATGAAATATTGAATTATGAAAATAAAGTTTCGATAATATAAAAGAGGATATCATACTCTATAACATACTTTATATCATATTTTGAATTTGATGTCAATTAAATTAAAGAGAAATGTTTATAATAATTTATGGCTCATAAATTATGAGCAGAGCTGTGAGATTTTGTACTTATAGGGCAAAATAAATGAGAAAAAATTTTGAAAGTTTATTATACAAATATAGAAAGATATTAAATATTTTCTTACTTTAATTAACATTTTGTAATAATTATTCTTAGTTAAAGCTAAAATTAAACCCAAAACAGCTTAATAACTTATAACAGGGATGGCAAAGACCGAGATCCAAGGGAAGTATAAGGGGGGTATTTTGGTCCGAACTAAGGGGGGTAATTTGAAAATGACCCAAAATTGTTTAAAAACACATATAACATCAATTTTAAGGCCTTTTCTGACTTACATGACTTTATTTAGTCATATTTTAACTCATTTTATCAAAATTAATGCATAATCTAAGAATATTCGGCAAAAAGGCAATTTTTAAAAATTTTCAAAATTTTTGAGGACCAAAATTTTAGCGTAAAATAATTATTTTTGACGATTTTATGCATTTATTGAGGTTTTTCTTCAACATTCTTCAAATTTTCTGCCATCTTTCGATTTTTTCACTACATTTTCATAGTAAGTGTAGTATATGTAATCGTTTTGCACCCACCCACAAGACTTAGGCGATGAATTTAACCAGGCAAGACATGATCTTGTTCATATTACAATCAATTGACTTCTAATTACCTTTTTTTTGTAATAAATTTGAATTAAATTTATTCAAATGTTTAAAGAAATGTTCTAATTAATTAACATGTAGTATGCGTACAGTTTCCTATAGCTTTTTGTTGAAATGTTTACATGGAATACAATGTGTTTTTTATTAATATTAAGAATACATTTTTTCTATTCTTGAAATTTATTTTTATTGTCATTTTAATAGTGGTTTTAAATTAAATTCTTGTTATTAATTAGACTTTAATTTTTAGGATAATTTAGGAAATACTTTGATATTAATAATTTTTTATTTGATTAAAGTCTTCAGTTTATGCAAACTTTTAAACTAAAAAAGTTTTTTTATTTGTTTTTTATTAATTTTGATTTTAATTCAAATCGTATTTAAAATAATTTGTAAATAGTCTTAAGCTTTACAACTATCGGTACTTATATTAATATAACCTGGATATAATATAAATTAGCCTTGATATTAATGATAAATCTGTCAAATGTTATACAGATATCTATTGAATTATTTCCTAAAAATAATTTAATGCATTTGTGCTAAAAATAGAGCCACTCTTTAAATGTGTTATAAATTATTTGTTAAAAAGTACAATGGTTAATTGTGGCTCTTTTGTATCATGGTCAATGATGAACAATTCCTAGCTTTCGTAATTGTGTTTAAATTTGACTTCATATAAGTCATATAAAACAATTTTTTTAAATCAATTAATGTTTTTCTATTTTTTAAAAACTTTTCATTTAAAGATTTTAGAAGTGATGCCAAACTTTATATTTAGTATTAAGTAATTTATTTTCTCCGAAAACATAATAGATATCAGGCAATGGCATACATTTATATCACAGCCTAGTATCTTTCATTATTTGTGCAAGGTTATACCAAAGATAAATTACAGCAAAGATCATTAGAATGTCATCTGAGATCAAAACAATGTCCGTTTAGTCTTATCTATAGAAATGTAATTAATTTTATAAAATACAAATTACCGAAAACTATTGGTCGGATCGAAAAGTGGTCAATTAGTAATTTGTTCGTTATGATGAGTACAACATTTCATAAGCAGTATCACAGCATTGATTATTTATGGTATGGCCGCCACACCCGATTGACCAAAATTTGAAGTTTATTTACAACTAATATAATAATTAATGTTATACACTTACATTTCAATAGAAAATTCATTAGTTGTAAATAAACTTCAAATTAAGTTATGTGTAGAACCAACCAAATGGACCTAATCTATAGTTTAAAGTATTATTTAATAGAACTTTGAATTCGGTTATTTATGCAAACAATTTGTTAACAATTATTCTCATTAACATATGTTTCAAGTCTTGTTCTTAAGCGGGGAATAAATATTGACAATTAAACAATTATTGACCAAGGTATTAATCATTTAGCCATAAATCTAATTTTCATTTTTACTTTTATGACTTAATTGGTAAAGATTAAGAACATTTTCCTTTAAATGAACGGTAATTATGTGTCGCTTCCGATCAGTTTTACGTTAGAATCACTTCTGACAGTCATTACATTTAAAACACTTTATGTTTGAGTCAATATTTTAATTGTTTTCCAATCCTTTAGTTGTGCTGAACCTCATATTACAGTTATTGTGATCACAAATGAATGGTTTTTCGGCTTCGGATGTGGTCTTCAATATATTTATAACGGAATGACTGACACTCAGGTTTGGGACAGACCTATGATTTTGTTTATCCTTTAATCGAGACCTGAATATTAAATACTTCTTCTGATTTACGGGTTTTCTTAAGTGAAGATAACTTTCGTCTCTTTTTTTAAAATTCAATATATTCTTCGTTTATGTCTTCACTGAAAATATTAATGAAATCAATGGTTGGGATGTCTTGTATTCCAGTTCTTAATCAAATCTACTGTTGTGAAGATGTGATCCACACCTGAAGACACTACTGAAGTATAGTTTCTCACAAACTGTTGTCTTAACTAATCCTTAATTTAGGGCTAAAAGTAATTATATTTAATATAAAACCTTACAAATGAGTCAAACCTTTGTTAACAAAACTGTTGACTAAATTATAAACATTTAAATTATGATTTAATTATCGTTTTCAAGGATTTTATTCTCGATTTTAGTCAATTGATTCATGAATTTAATTCTAATTTCTTTTTTTTTCACTTAATTTTGATGAAACAAAACGTTAAAATAATTTTAGTTTCATTTCGAACAATAGTTTATAAACAAATAAATAAACATTTGTTGTTATAAATACACATTTATAAACAAATACACATTTTTTGTCATAAATTGAGTGAAATTAACAAAAGATGTGAAAATGAATTAAAGTCAATACAACATTAAAATGAAAAACATTTTCATTCATCACAGTTTTGATTAGTCTATTATACAAATAACGTACATATTATTCAATATGAAAGCGTAGGATACGTATTATTTGTCAAACATATTTATAACTGTTATGGATAACAATGTTTTCCATTTTAAAGTTAAAATAAATTTAATACTCATTTAAAGGATATTAATAAAACTATGCATTATTCTTCAATAAAAACTTTTTAATAATATTAAATACTAATTGTAAAAAAAATTAAATAACAAAATACTAATTTTTGAATATCTACTTTAGTTTTTATAAAATATGCAATGGAAGTCTTAATATACAAATCGATCTAGGGCAAAATTGTTTTAGTTAATAAAAAAAAATTTCTCATGCATTTTTATTATATTACCGAAATATCCGGACTACCCTCCCCCTTGGAGCCAAAAATCGGAAAA